>JAYMTF010001290.1:0-24502 GCA_036897485.1 Pelargonium nanum | reverse complement strand
GGTCAGCACCTACACATGAACAATTCTAGTTATTTTAATCACGAATCAGATTTTTTTATATATTTTTTTGTAGCGCTTATAATTTTTAAATGAAAAGTAACATTTTTTCTTGCATAATTATTTAAATATTTGTGAAAGTGCAAATAATTTGATCGATTTCATTTTTTACAATTTTTTTTATTTTTGTTAACCAAATAATAACATATGAGAAGAAATTGTAAAATGGTGAAGTGTCTCAGCAACCAACATGGTTGAGAGAGATGTATTTATATCAGTATATGATAAATACAAGATAAGTACATGATGATAATTAGCTAGAGACTGATAACTATCAATACATGATAAATACAACATAACAAATAGCAATCTACTATGTTACAATATATTATCAAGAGCCACATGTTCATTATCCTTAACACGCCCCCGCAAACTGGGCGGTGAGGCAACGCCAAGTTTGAGACGAAACAATAGGAATAGATTCATTGAGACAACCTTTTTGAGGATATCGACAATTTGATGACGAGTCGAAATGTGAAAAACACGAAGGTTGCCACGCTCAACCTTTTCACAAAACAAAATGGAAATCGATCCGAATGTGTTTAGATTTCTTTGAAAAACAGGGTTTGGCAGTCATACATGTGGCTGACAGTCACAAAAAATCGCAGGAGGGCGAGGTAAGGAAACATGAAGTTAATTTACGAAGATGTTGTTGAACCCATATAATCTCGGCAGTAGCAGCAGCTAGAGATTTGTACTCAACTTCAGTACTCGAACGAGCAACGGAAGTTTGTTTGGAGGAAGACCAGCAGATTAGATTACAACTATAATAAACACACTAGCCTTGAGTAGAGTGACAAGTGTCAGGATCGCCAGCCCAATCGAAGTCCAAGAATGCAACCAAGTCCTGCCCGGTGGAGCGATGAAGTAACAAACCATGAATATGTGTTCCTTTCAAGTATCAAAGGATTCGTTTGACAGTCGTCTAATGATCAAAAGTGAGAGAATGCATGAACTGGCAGACGCGGTTGACGACATACGTGAGATCTAGACGGGTAATTGTAGCACATTGTAAAGCTCCAACGATACGGCGATAAAGGTTGGATCAGGTAAAGAAGTTCCATTGCTGGTGAGCTGAGAGCCAGGTGAAGCCGGTGTGGACATTGGCTTACAATCAAGCATGTGAACACGTTGCAGAACATCAAGAACAAACTTGGACTGGTGTAAGAAAAGACCATTGTTGGTGCGAGCAACTTCAATGCCCAAGAAGTAATTTAGAAAGCCCAAATCTTTGAAGCAAATGCATGATGCACCATAACCATAAATGAGTTAAGAAATTCATAATTCTTCCCAGTAAAAAGAATATCATCAACACAAACAATCATGTAGTCAATCGAATGACCAAACCGTCGAACAAATAGCGAGGAGTCAGAGACACAACCCTGAAACCCATGTTGGAGGAGAAAATCTCGAAGCTTATGAAACCAAGCACGTGGCGATTGTTTAAGCCCATAAAGTGCCTTTCGAAGAAGACATACATGGTGAGGGCGAGACTGATCCATGAAACCTTTCGGTTGTCGCATAAATACTTGTTCATGGAATTCGCCGTTGAGAAAAACATTGTTAACGTCAAATTGTCTAATATACCAGTCTTGAGAAACAGCCAAAGACTACACCAGTCGAACTGTGGTAGGACGAATAACAGGAGAGAATGTTTCGAAATAATCAACTCTTAAACGTTGACTGAAACCTTTGGCGCGAGACGAGCTTTGTGATGAGCAACAGTTCCATCCGGATTGTGCTTGAGACGGAAAACCCATTTACATCCAATGGAATTAGCAGCGGTAGGTCGAAGTACAAGGACCCATGTATTATTATCTCGAAGAGCCTGAAGCTTGTCGTGCATAGCAGAGACCCAATTTGTATCCTGCAAAGTTTTAAGATATCCAATGGGTTCAACATTATATATATGGTACAAAGTGCTGAACAAGACATTGGGCTTGACAGAGTTAATCCATGCTCTTGTGACCATGTGATGACGAGTGTTCGAGGACGGCCGAAGATGTCGCAATGCTGGAGGCAAGGCAGGCAGACATGCAGAGCTAAATGACGACTCCAAATTGAATGAAAGTGGGGTTGTGGATAAGAGAGTTGTATTAGGAGTTGGAGAAGAGACAAGAGGAACATACACAAGAGACGGACTAGGTGTGGACGGAACAATTTCAAGTGCCAAAGATGGTGATGAGGTGGTGTTGCTAATCTCGAGAATAAGGGTGAGAGGTAGAGCAGGTGAAGAAAGACCACAAGATTGAACATTGAATGAAAAACGAGGATAAGGAAACTGAGTTTCATCAAAAACCACATGACGAGCAATTAATATAGACACGACAGACACAAGTATCCTTTGTGCTTACTGCTATAACCAAGAAATACACACAGTTTGGAGCAAAAATCTAACTTGTGAGGGTTATACGGTTGAAGAAAAGGGAAGCATAAGCACCCAAAAGTTCTGATAAGTGCATAATTAGAAGACTTGGAATAGAGAAGCTGATATGGTGACTTGTGAGAAAGTGTTATGGTGATGGTTCTGTTAATGAGATATAAAAATGTAGAGATAACTTGTTCCCCAAACAAGATTGGTAAGGATATGCATGAGCAATTAAAGAGAGAGACTTTTCAACTCGATGCCGATGTTCGGGAGCACTATTTTGCTCATGTTTGAGAGGACACATATAGCGGTGGAGAATACCGAGCCTTCGAAAGAAAGATGTCAAAGTTCTGTATTCTCCACCCCATTCCGTTTGAATTTGTTTAATTTGGACCCCGAATTGTTTCTCAACCATAGCATTAAATTGAGTAAAAACACTGAACACTTGATTTTTAGCAGAGATGAAATAAACCCAAATAAATCAAAAAATTGAACAAAATAATAATTTTTATTAATAGAAGAAATAGGCGCATGACCCCAGACATCACTATAGATGAGTTCAAATGGTTTGGAGGCAGAAACATGAGTATTGTATAAATGAAAGCGATGAAGTTTTCCTAATTGACAAGCACCACAAACAGAAAAAAATTTCGCCGACGTGACATGTAACTGAAAAGTAGATATGAGCTTTCTAGTGATCTTTTCATTTGGATGACCTAAATAGTTGTGCCAACCGAGAATAAGCATTCCCATGTATCATTATCCTTAACATAACAATTGAAAGAAAATGATTCTAATTTTCACACTTTATTTGATCCAAACAACATTACATGGGAGTGAGAATGGTATTGGGAATAAAAAGAATGAGAATTGAAAATCAAAATTCTAATCCAAACGCAGCCAAAGAGTAATGTTACTTTCATATATAGTCTTAATTTCATTAATCTACTGTGAGATGCCCTTAGCCCCTTGCTGACAGACACAATCCTTTGTTCAACTGTATTATTATTGAACTGCCTTGTTCAAGTACAATTGCTATGAACCAAGCATATGAGCCTGAACAAAACGAGCCAACGAACACAGGTCAAGATCAGTGATCAAACATATCCAATGAAAGGCCTAATTAGAGCTGGCACATGCTCCTCAACCTCCATATCATCTACACATGCTCCTCCACTCCTCATTTAAATTTCTCTCCCACTTGTATCCATCAATTTTGAACTTCATTGCCAAAACTTGATACTTTAATCACTACTACTCATGTACTTCGACCCGGATTGAAGAGATTAACGAGTTACATGCATTAACTTAAGAGCGGAGATATTATATGTAATAATGTAGGGTTTAATATTAAATATTAAAAAATGATCTATTTATATCGGTCGGATTGTAACAAAAACAACATTGTTCAATCAATTTTTTTTTCTTTTTGTCAATTAAAATTTCAAACTCTCTCCGCCGTTTTGAGAATTGGCTAGGATTTTTTATTGGCTACTGCTGCTTTTGATTCTCAAAGCTGCGGCAGTCTATTAATTTTGAATATATCAAATTGCGGTCTTTCTCGTTTAGATAGCGAGTCTTGTTTTGATAGCAAGTTAGGGGTTGTTAAGGTTTGTAGTGCGGCGTAGATTCACGAGGTGTTTGGCAGGGCAACAAGTGGCGGTTGCAGAGACGAAGAAAGTTATTTGGAAGTTGGCGGTTTGACCAAAGTCATTGGATCAGCTTTCGAGTTTATTGTCGAATCAGATGGCAGACCCGATGGTTGCGAGGGGCCGTTGGACAAGTCATCCACGTGGTCGCATTGAACTTCAAGTGCAATCATTGTTAGTTGTTCGTGCTCTTCAGGCTGGAGGAGATTTCAATGCCTTCAACTTGATAATTCAGGCTAATGGGGAGGATTCCAGTGCCTTTGGTTTGGTTATTCAAGATGTTTCAGCTATTATGACTCAATTCAGTAATGTCGGTTTTTTATTTTCGGGTTGGTCTCTAAACCGAGTAGCCCAAGAATTAGTTAGATTTTAGATTTTTTTTCGTCATACTTGTCTCGATAGATTGATTTTCAAGTGCCCAATTTTATTTCGTCTTTGTTATTGTTGGATTTGAATTAACATATTATTACTTTTGCTTAAAAAAAAAAATCAAACTTAGCACTTTCTGAATCTTAGAAAAGAAACTTAACAAATACACAATAATCTCAAGGAGAACAAAAGGAGAGATAATCTCAGCCACGAAATCAGGCCCAACCTTTTTGTCCCTAGGCCCACACTAGAAGATTGATCTGGGCAAGATCCAATAACAAGTTGGACACGTGTCACTCATTAGGCTCCCAGTGAACGTTACGCGCCGCAACGCAGAACCAGAACCAAGCAACCCTCTCCGACAATGACCAATACGCATTAACCAACTCCGATTGCCACGTAGGCAACCTCGTCCTCTGTTCCCACCCACACACAAGCCAAATGTCCGTACCCAAGCCACCGGAGAGACACGTCCACTCGGTTTTCATCTTTCACCACGTCACCACCGGGCCCACCCGGCGTGCGCTTTTACCTACTTAGCCCTCCCTCCATCTTGTGGACGAGATTTAATTTAATTATTTATTTATTTGAGTTCTATTATTTTGTAAAAAGCGCAGGGGTGAGCTTTAGACGACAGGAGCCAATCGGCCACTATATGTTCGCCACTTGTCGAGATCTGGTCACCTTCCGTGACCTCCTTCTTCCTCACAGCCTCAAATAAAATTCCCAATTTTAATTATAAATCCTGAAGAAATTATAGTGGCTGAGATTGCTCCTCACATCACCAACTGTAGTTTCTGGTATTCTAGTCCTTTACTGGAACGCTTACTTGCTTCCCTGCTGCTTTTCTTCTTTACCTTGCTCCATTTCTTTCTTTTTTTCTGGATTTTTCTCGATTAAGAGCTGGTTAAGATTTCGATCCACCACTGCTAGAAATCATGTGTTCGTCACCGCCTGGTGGCTGAGCGAGGCTTTCGATTTCAATTGATGCATACAGATATGATCTTCAGCTCCACCGTCGCTTCCTTTCAAGGTACTTACTTGCATTTCTAGGGCTCTCCTCCTCTTCCTACCTGTTTGGAAGCTAAGAAAATTGGAACAGACTGGGAAACGAAACTGTATTGTTGTCTTATCTATGATTTAATTTGTTTTCTGAGCAATCAAAAAGAGGAGGAGTTGAGGACGGTGGTATATAGATATTGCTGTTGATTACTGATTGGAGTTTTTCTCTCTATGTCTCTAAAGGTTTTGGCGTCTTCGCGTTCGTTTTGGTGAGGATTCTGAATAAGGAAATTTTCCATTAATTGTTTCGGATTCAGAGAAAGCGTCTATCTATTGCTGGTGGATTCTGAAAAAAATTCAAAGGAACTTATTTGATTTGAAACTGATATATATGTGGAATTTGAATCCTTATTCATGTTGATCTAAACAGAGACGGATCTCTATCAATTGTTGTTGCTTTTATGTGTCTTCTGCAGTAGTAGAATTGTATTCTCAGGTCTTCTCGAGGACAATCACAACGGCTTTACTGGAAGTAGTTTTGGATTTCTTAAGAGATGAACGAAGACTTGCATCTTATCCATTGCTCGTCAGGGAGGATTTGAAGCAGCGTTCAGCTGCCAGGGTCCTGTGATGGACACTTACTCTTCTGGTGAAGACCTACTTATTAAGGTAACATCACAAGTCTTTTTTTCTCTTCAGAACATATACACAAGTAATTATCTTAAGTTTGAACCTTTATTTATGGTAGACAAGGAAGCCTTATACAATTACAAAGCAACGTGAGCGCTGGACTGATGAGGAGCATAATAGGTTTTTAGAAGCCTTGAAGCTCTATGGGCGAGCATGGCAGCGCATAGAAGGTTACTCTTCAATCAATCTCTTTTCTGTAATTTATTTATTCAGTTCTTTTTTATTTAAATTGTGTGCATAGATCAGTTTGTTTAGGTTTGAAATATTTTGAAATTTATTCACATGATTAAGGAATTATAGTTACGGTTTCTTCAGCTGAATCAATTAGTATCCAATAATATTAGGATGACACAAAATGCTGATTTAATGAATTTGTTTCTTATTTGGAGACTTGCTTCTTTTCTTGTCTTTTTGCTTGGCGGCCTGCAGAACATATAGGAACAAAGACTGCTGTGCAGATCCGAAGTCATGCACAGAAGTTCTTTTCAAAGGTCAATCGGTACCTTCTCAACTTTGTTTGTTATTTCTTAATACTACATCTAACTATATCTTGGAAGCTTATTCATTTCAAACATGACTTGTAGTTGTTTCCCAAAAATATATTTATAATTTTCTCTTGTCATATTGATTTCCATGTAGTTCTTTTTGTTTTGTTTTGTTTTGTTTGTCTTGTGTGGTTATATGGTTGAATAATATGATTTTCTGCAAGTATAGCGGTAATAATGTTAGTGCTTTGTTCGAGTGCTCCATTTTATTTCCTAAATGTATGTATAATTTGCTTTATCATTCATCATTCAAGGTACTTATGAGTTATAAGAGCTTTGCAGATGTTTGCTTTTATTGTATTGTATTTATAAGCTTGCATATGTTTATGCATAATGATTTAGATCTTTTCATAATTCATTCCCATCTTATAATAATACAAGGCTTGCCTGTCTCAGAAAAAGTATGCAATTGTATTCTGATTTTCTACAACTGAAATTGCATAGTCTAAAGGCAAGAGATCATTATTGTTATTAAACTACTTTAGAGATCATCATTGTTATTAAATTGGCAGGCGAGTTATGTGAAGTCCATTTACTCTATGTTGGAGTACTTGGCAAGAGATCGCCTGAGCATGGTATGCCAACTTGAAAAGCTGAAATAATTGGAAGCGCTAGGAAGGCCAGTGCTTTCCAGTACATCAAAAGTCCAAAATATACAAAGATATTGCTAACATTTTGTAGGCATAATTGATTTACTTTCTTGGAAAATTGTTTCAAAACTTGTGATGACATTCAACTTTGAAGCTTCATATCCATCTGATGGTGCAATTTTACTGATATGACTACAACTGGATGGATAGGAGAATGTTCTAGAGAAAGAATATGCTAATACTACATCATATTTTTTCTAAAAGTCATTTCTGCCTATTTCATGGGATCTATATATTGTGTTTTTCTTAATCTTGAATCTTATTAAGTATATCTCAAACTAGGATGAGTGTGAAAACATCCATCCAACTTAATCATCATTTATTATGTTCACTCTTGCAATTAAATTTATCCTTTTCAAGTGTCCGAGATTTTTCATACACTTCTTTTCAATAACTATGTTTTTAGTGCACTGCCCAACATTTCCAAAAAAATTCAGAAGTATTCAAATTAATTACAAAGAGTCATGTTTGTCTTGTAAATTTGATTCATATACTTTTAACATAAAACATAGTTGACTACTGAAATAAAGCACTTGTGAAATTTTTAAATGCGTCTATTTATGTGCTTTGTCAATAATATTATTGTCTTTCATTCCAATTTTTACAATCTTTTATATTATAGCCTTATTCACATTTTGTAAGCATGGATATTTTATAACTTCATGGAACAATTTTCTTTTATCATGCCTTCATTTGGTAATTTCTTACCTGGAAGACAATGAGATCAAAACTAGAATTTTACCTGTCAAAATTCATTCCATTCATGTTCATGGTTAGGAGAAATTTTGTTTTCACTTTCCCATTGTAAAGAAATGTTCAAATAAACAAAGATCAATTTGAATTTATGTCTGAAGAAAATTGGTAAGATTTGGTACTTACACCTTACAATAGGAAAGTAGCAAGAAAAGCTTATGTATTTTTTTTCTTTATTTAAAACTGAGCAGTGACTATTTAAAATCTCTCTCAACTTCTGTGGAGTTTGCATAATACTCTCTCCGTCCCAAAATGAGTCTTGTTTCTCTTGAATTTTTGTCCCAAAATGAGTATCCTATTTCCGTTTTAGGAAGTTAGCTATTGCATAAATTACCACTAATCTCCCTATAATGAGTTAGCAAAGATTCTTTGTGTTTGTTATAACACACGTAAATTGTCCAATACAAACTAACTTCTCCTTAATTTTTCTAAAACAGAACACAGGATACTCATTTTGGGATGGAGGGAGTAGTTGAAATTAAAATGACAAGACTTTTGAACCAAGCCGTAAATCTAACAGTTTTCACTTACTCATAAAATGGGGGCAGTCGAAATTTAAATGATAAGACTTTTGAATCAAGCCATAAATCTAGCAGTTTTCACTTACTCATAAAATGGGGGGTTGGTTTGGCTAGGCAATGAGCTTCACTGCCTGGCCAAACCAGCCCCCCTTTTTTTATTTAGTTGAACAGTGTGATTGATATGTTCTTTTTCTATTTCTTGTTTTTTTGTTCACTTAAGAATCTATTCTATGTAGTCCTCTGTTAAAAATATGTTATTTTCTTTATTTAAATCTAAATAACTCGGGTACATTGTTCAAAGTTCGAAGAGATAAGTGTCTAAATGATGATGATTATTTGCATTGGTTGTTACTACTAGAGGGTTTTATTCACTCACACAACTCTTCATTAAAATTGTATGGAGTATTTCAAAAAAAAAATATATATATATATATATGTATGGAGTACAGCATATATGAACTGTGCCTCATGCATTTATTGTTGCATCTCCATCATTACATAAATAATCAGATACAAAACAGACTTCGTCTTTTTTATTTATTTATTTATTTTTTATATAGAGCTTGTAACCACCTAGGACAACCAATAGTGAGGAAGGAAAGTTCAAAATGCATTAAAACTATTAAATAGTTTCCTCAACTGCAGTTTTTTTTATTCAAGTACTATTTAGTCCTTTTCAGCTGCCTTCTTCATGGATTTATTTTCTTATGTTCACCAACTGGACTAAAAATTTACAAACTTAATTTTTGCATTCCCTCCATTGTTTTTTGTCTTGGACAAAAACCACTTTGAATTTGTTGTTACAAGTGAAAATATCTATCTTAATCATACTGCCTCTCACATGCTGTATCTTTTCTTACATCATTTTTTGCTTCTGCTGAAGAAAATGTTATGGTAGTTTCATTCCAGAATGACTGTTGAAATTCTTCTTGAACCTGTGATACACACATGCTCAGCTGAAGTTTTTTAGCTACTCAAGAAATATTTCTGAATTACAAATTAAACAGTGTTCAAGTATAGATTATATTATTTGAAGTTTAGTTGGTTTGCCGTTGCTACTATTCTTAGCATTAAGGAATGTAGCTAAAAAGGAGCAAAGAGAATCCTTGCTAGTGAAACTGTGGCTACAGCCGTAGTAAATCAGTTCTCTTACTATTTTAGTCTAGTAGTGAGTTAATTGATAGCTCATGCACTAGAAGTCTCATTTTTGGCTGGTTTACTTAGCCGGCTCTTGAACTTTAATGTTCAGGCATTTGTATCCAAAGAGTGATGTAATGAGTGTGAGAGTAGAGGTGGAAATCGGCTTTGGTTCGGATTTATTTGGATTTCGGATTGAAACACGAGATCCGATCTGATAATATGTTTGGATCGGATCTTTTTTTCCCGGATCGGATTGGAAAAAAAATCAAATTTGTAGTGTGAAATGAGCGGAATTGTCCGATCCGGTCAGAAATTGATCAGATTTTTGTCGGATTGGATTTCGGATGCCCACGGATTCGGATCCAAAATGCCATCTCTATGTGAGAGTCATACAGCAGTAGCTCATAGAACCTTGTACCCTACACATTTTAATGAACACCCTTCACAGTAGTACCATCATACATATGCATATTAAATATATGAAAGAACCACCAATATCAATAGAAAGTACAGATCCCCTTGAACAAGATTCTCATCAACTGAAGCTAATAAGAAGCATAGTCACCTGTGAGAAATACAGGAATTCCCAAAAGTAATTGCCGCCCCTTGCTATTGATTGGCCATTAACATTTACTTGAGCATTTGGCAGAAGCAGACCATTGAGGAAGCTGAACTTGTCTCACAATACTCATAAGTTGTCAAAGACCTGTATATATATCAACTGGTGAGGTACACATTACCCTTAGGAACTGTGTTCTACTGTATGCCAAAGTCAAAGAGTTGTAGGCATTGCTCATCTAGTAGCCTAATGTATATGTTAAGGATTGCTCGTTTGGAGCATCAAACTGAGATGCATGAAGTCTGCCAGTACTTTATTATGTTCTGCTGGCATTGAGTACTCATTAGATCACACTGGTCATTTATAGGATTGCTACCCTAACAATCATGTTTAATATCTCAGTATGCCAGATTAGCTAAGGATATTACAGTTTTGAAGTTGTTATGTTATGGCTTAGTTATAGTTACTTATGAATTAAAAATGCTGCATGTATCATATTGGTGAAGATTTTTTACGAGTTCTAGGATGCTGACTTGGTTTTGGCTGGATTGGAGGTGGAAGTTGTCAGAGGGGTCAAATAGAAAAAGAATTCTTATTTTTGAAGAAATTAGTTTATGTTGCAAGCTTTCGGTGCATAGTGTTTGGTAATCAATTGAAATTAATGTTGCATTGCTCTTGGATGAGAGCTCAAGAGAGGCTTGCTGCCAGCTAATTCTTTGGAAGACAAAAGGTTGAGCTTTTCACTAGCAGATGGGTAGGTGGGTCTTTTCCAACTTAGTTTACTAAGTTAGACTTGCTATTGTCTTATTCTGGGCAAGTAAAAGTCTCTGATAACTTGGAGAAAGGTTGGTCATAGCCTCATAGGTGGGTACCTGCCAGCTTAGTGAAGGGATAAAATAAGTAAATGAGTGACTTGGAGAATTCTAGGAACCTCATAGCCTGAGAAGTTTAGGCTGTGCATTTGTTTACAAACTATCTTCTGCTTTCATTTTTATGGGTAATTCTGTCAAGGTAGTTTCAATTTTCTGTTCTTTTTGAAAATGCCTTTCGTTTGACAAAAGGAAAGTTGTTTTTTCACCTTTCCTCTTATTTTGAACCATGAGTGTGAATTCTAGGGTCTTGGTTTTTAATTTGAACAGTTCCAAGATTCATGTTCTAGATGGCTTTTCTTTCTATTTACAGTTTTAGTTGTAATACTCTGAAGATAGTCTTGAACCATTCTGTGGTTCTTATTGATAACATGTTTCATTTGTGAAAATGAGTGTCTTTCTGTCTTATATCTCTCAAGTATAACTACTTCCTTTTTTTGACAAAATTACTCTCTTTATCGTTCTTATTGAAAATATGTTTTGTTTGACAAAATGGAAGTAGTTTTCCATCTTTTAGTTTTTTTAATGCGACCAGTTCGAGAACACTTTTTCCAGACAATATTTTCCACTTACATAAACCTAATGTTTTTATGTGTGTGTGTGAGTGTGAGTGTTTCGTATTTCACAGATACTTTGGCTACATGGCTCTTATAAAGTCTTTCTTACTATCCTTCAAAAAATAAAAAATAAAGTGTTTCTTACTATCTAGCACATGGTGAAAGTGAATCACTTAGACGGTTAGGGAGTGGGCTCTGTAATTCTTTTTATTAAGGAAACCTAAAAGAGAGATGCTTACATATTGGGAAGAAATTTATCCTTTGAGAAGATATCAGCCAACACATATAGATACTAATTTGTTCGTGACAAGGTGGTTGTGTGGTACATATCAATATGTCAATTAGGATTAAGGCAGCCAGTTCTTGGATATCAAAGTTGGATTTTAGCTTCAGCCTTCATGTACTAAAGTTAACCTTTGCCCTAGGAATGAAGTATTAATGAATATTAATACTTGTGAGAGACTGTTCTTCCAGATTTAAGTAGGTAAAAATCTCTAATTAAATAAAGGTGAGAATTGAGATTAGTTTTATCCGCGTTAAAGATCAAGATTCCATTTTTTAAAATTTTGCCTCATTCATTCAAGGTTAAAGATGAATTAGGAATTACCTTTGAAGACCATAAGAAATTGTAGTATCTTTTAGATTATGAATAAAGAAGTCTAATGAAGTATGGCGTCACTTAAGTTTCTGGCAACAGCAATTGATTGCATATTTTTCTTGTGGGCAAGATATGTACTGAGTTTGTGCTTTTGCTAGAGGGCGTCAATGGAATCTTTCCAATATTCATATTGGAGTTCAATCATTGTTATGCTCCCGAAGTCTGCTCATGTAACTTCTGGCCTAAGGCTTCCCCACTAATGTATACTGTTATGGGTTATTCATTAAAATCCCAATCAGTTTCCAGACTACCATCCATGTCATATCACCAACTCTAGTCTCGAGGTGATTTTGCTTTTCATCCCCACCTTAACTACAAATAGTTTTTCAATATTTATATGCATCTATTACTGGAAGTGTTGTTCTGCCTACAACATATATATGATGTGCTGCTTTATAGTATAATATTTGAGTTTGTTTCCCTTGAATTTTCTTCTTAACTGTTACTTTAGAACCTGTAAAACCATTTCTTGTCAGAACCCATTTGGAGTCGGATAGCATTTGGTAGTGAAACTGTGTTTGGTCAACTAGTTTCAAATTGCACCAAAATCCATTTTACGTTTCGTAGGGAAAATCAAAATTCTTAGAAGTTCAAGATTGCATTCCAAATTATGAGAATAAATTTATAAACATCACTCCTAAAATCTAATAAAAGGACTGAGGTCTAGAATTGAAAATCACAATCTGTATTGGCCATACTCCTTTCGAACACTATCGACTAGGGGTCCAACTTGGTTTATTCAAGCAACCAAGAACAAGGGTATTATGCACTTTTTACCTGATTCTTCGTTATTGGATAAACTAATGTCTCATTTGGATTCTTTCGAAGGGAAAGAGAATCAAGGAATAGGAATGGGAATGTTATTTCCCTTCTTTGTGTCTATTTACATCCATCAATTTGCCATGTTTGAGGGTATATAATCACAGAGGAAAGGGAATCCCATTCCTTTTCCCTAGGGAAGAATTGTAAGTGGACTAATTTGAGGGAATGAGATTGGGGTGGGAATGAAAAATAAAAATGCATGGTTTCTAATCTACGCACAGAATAGTGATTCCCATTTCCTTCAAAATAATTCAAACGCTAGCCAAGTTGCACGTATATTTAGAATATAATCACAATCATGTATAGTTTTCTTCTCTCTATCTCAGACACATACACATTCTGTTTCTCATTGTGCTGTTATATATATTAAATCTTCTTGGAAGTGCATGCTTTTATATATCTTTATAGTATTCATATTTTCTATGGCATGTGATACAATTTTTATGACCATGGTATGCTAGACTGTTGATACACTATAAATATTGGTTAGAACTTAATCATTCATTTTTTGGCTTGAAGCCAAATACATTAATCTAGGGATTCTCTCTGTTACTGGACTTGTTTCTTGCCTCCAAAGGATGGTTCTTCATATTGGCATTTAGCTACACTATTTACTATTCTAAGTCGTACAAATTGATGTGCGTATTTACAAATTGTTTGAAAGTCATGTCAGCACATATACTTCTGATCAATACTTGGCTAATTGTTGCAGACATATACGCTTACATATTCTATAAGAGCTGCAATAAAAGTACTAACCCCAACATGACGTAAGTTGTAAAAATCAGATACAGTAATACAGAAAGATAGATGCAACATCAGTCCAGATAAGTGCCAGACTATTGGGCATAGTCAATGGTCAAAAATCAGTTAGAGATGTAGTTAGCTCACAGAAAGCTACATATGATGAAAGGCATTTGTCATAATTTCTTCTTTGGCTTTCTTTTTCATGTTTGAAACTCTCTCTCTATATATGTCTGTTTGTGTGTGGATGTGTTCTGTTGAAGCTATTTTACAAATAAAGTTTGTTTGATGTTTTCCGTTGTCTTGCTCATGAAATTTGACATAAGAGCAGAAGCTAAGGATTCATAGTGGTTTTATGCCAGTACATCCACTATGAAAGCTATCTTCCTATCGAAAGGGTTTATGGAAATTTATAGAGGCAAAGATTTGGACTCAAATGTTATTAACCTGATAGAGGAATAAGGTTCCAAGAGAAGTTTTTGAGTGTGTACTAGAGATGAAAGGATGTCTTAAATATATTAACTTAATAAAGAGATGTATATAATAGCACCAATAGGGCTAGCAAGGGAATTGTTAGAGATTTTTCCATTACGATAAGGTTACATCAAGGATCGGGTCTGCCTTTCCTTCTATGCCTTACATTGGTGAGCTCACTAAGACCTTCTCAAGATGACGTCCCATGATTAATGTTTTTGCAAGACTGAGGATTAATGTCAAATTAGATATATGGAGAGAAGTCTTAGAATCAAAGGGGTTTACACGAAGTAGAACCACAACTGAATATATGTAGTGTAATTTTAGAAGGAATAGGGGTAAGTATTGATTCAATTATGTTAGAAGATAAGAAAGTTACTAACAGTGACTATTTTTGGTATCTTGATTCAAAATTATTGGAGAGTTTTATAAAAATATGATTAGTGTGGGATGATTTCTACAGTTCTTTGTGATAAAGAAGTTTCTCAAAAGCTGTAAGGAAAGTTCTGTATTTTAATTGTTTGGTCAACTATATTTTATGACACTAAATGTTGAGCTCCATAGATGCTGGAAAACCATAAGATGGTGGAAAACCATAAGATGGGTGTAGCTGAGATGAGAATGTATAGTGAATTTGTGGTAACACTAGAAAAATAATATAATAAAAATGGTATCCGGTGAAGAGCAGGGCTAGCTTCAATTGTGATTACATAAAGAAAAACCATTTAAGAGTGTTTAGAAGACATGAAGCGCCGCATCGAGGTTAGTGACCTACACGGACATGTGAGGGAATTCAATTAGGAGAAACTATATGTGGTAGGGTTGACTTAAATTAACATGGTAAGTAGTAAGAAAAGACATGATAATGTTCGGCTTAACGAATGAGATAACATTAATAGGGGGGAGTGGAGGATCCCAAGGAGATTTGCTGAAAGTTTCATGTCCCAACATTGTTTGGGAAATGGCTTGATTGTTCTTATCGATTAAATAAAATAAAATGTTCTAATATAATCCTTGAGAGGATCTACTTGTACTTGTACATGCATTTCTTTTTTTATATAATCTGCTATGCTTCTATTTTCCTTGAACCATTTGTCTTATTCTTCTCTTGCTTTATCTATTGTTATTGCTGATCTTACATCTACGAATATATATTATAACATGCTGAGAATTCGTGTTTGAAATTACCTTTTGTTATTTATTCACATTTAGCAAACATTACCAAATTTGTTTATCATTTAAAATTCATGTTGATTCAGTGATTTTCATAGTACAATATATGGAGAATGAGAATGCAATCCAAATGCATCATGGTTTCTTGAAATGGCTTTCTATAAATTTCACCTGATCAAATTGAGAATACTAACACAGTAACACATATTCCTCTTACAGTTGGAGAAGGAGGCTCTCGTTAAAGGTGTTCCTATAGGACAAGCTATTGACATAGACATCCCTCCTCCTCGCCCTAAGAGGAAACCAAGCAATCCTTATCCTAGAAAGACTGGTTTAGGTACTCCAACATCTCAGGTTAGTCCGAAGGATGGAAAACTCTTGACATCGGGTTCTTTTCACTGTAATCAAGTACTGGACTTGGAGAAAGAACCACTTCCTGAGGTGAATTTCTCCTCTTGGCTCTGTTCATTCATTACTTTGATTTTGTTCTTGGACCAGTCATTTTCCACCTTTTTTCTATAATAATTCTTTTTGTTCATTGTTTTTCAGAAATGTATTCAAGATGATAAGGCATCAAATGCTAAAGAAAATCAGGACAAATGCTCGGAAGTCTTAACCCTTGTCCAAGAAGCTAATTGTTCCTCAGGGTCTACACCTAACAAAAGTTCTGTACTTACACCTGTGGCACTCGGAAATTCATGCAGGTTCAGGGAGTTTGTGCCTTCATTGGAAGAGATAATCGATCAGGATGAAACAAATGAATCTTTTGTTACAACTGACTTCAAAGGTAATCAGAAGTTGGATAAGCCTGCTGATGAACAGACAGTTGACGATAATGGAACAAGTAAAGTTTTGAACTTGGAGAATCAGGACGAGAAATTAGATCAAGGCAAGAAGTTAAAGGATTTTAATCATGCGTTGCCGGATGAGATGCAAGCTGCTCACAGTTACCCCAGGCATGTCCCTGTACATGTTCTAGATGGGAGCCAAGGAACTTGTGTTCAAACTTCTAGGGACACTATATTTCACCCTATGGGAAATGTGAATGGGCACCTTAATCCATTTACAAACGCGGCTTCATCTGGAACTACCGAGCATCAAAATAACTCACCAAGATCTTCTGTTCATCAATCAATTCCTAATTTTCAGCCTCCCTTCACCCCATTTTGCCATAATCAAGAGGATTACCAATCCTATCTCCATGTTTCCTCCGCATTTTCAAGTCTTATTGTATCCACTCTGCTACAAAACCCAGCAGCTCATGCTGCTGCAAGCTTTGCAGCTTCATTTTGGCCTAATGGGACTATCCGAGATTCTCCTGCATGCACCCCAGAAAGTTTTCAATCTAGGCAAATGAACTCCACTCCCAGTATGGCAGCTATTGCCGGCGCTACTGTTGCAGCTGCAACTGCTTGGTGGGCAGCCCATGGACTGCTGCCTGTGTGTGCTCCTCTTAGCACAACCTTCACCTGCACCCCCGGGTCCACCACTGCAGTTCAATCCATGGAAATGGATCAAGTTCAGCTTGCCAAGACAGAGAAAAAAGAGGATACCGTTCAAAATTCATCGTTGCAAGATCAACATCTTGATCCAAAATGCTCTGAAGCCCTGCAAGCTCAACACTCAGCTTCTAAGTCCCTTACTGCATCATCATCGGACTCTGAGGAGAGTGGAGGTGCAAAATTAAGTGCTGATTTAGAAGTTCCTGATGATGGAAAGGCTGCAGCTGTAACTGAGGTGCATGATTCAGACAAGTTAAAGAACAGGAATCCAGTTGACCGTTCATCTTGTGGTTCCAACACCGCCTCCAGCAGTGAAGTAGAGACAGATGCATTGGAGAAGCATGAGAAAGAGAATGAAGAACAACCAAAAGAAGCTGATGCGAATCTTCTGGCGGCTGATTCTATTAATCGACGAATTAGAAGTATCAGCAACTTGAATGATTCTTGGAAAGAGGTGTCCGAAGAGGTAGTTGGACATTCTTAATTGCGACTGGTATCTGGTTTCTGCATTTATTGATGCTTTCAGCTATTCTAACTTTATTTATGTATCTTAGGGGCGGTTGGCCTTTCAAGCACTCTTCAGACGAGAGGTATTGCCACAAAGCTTTTCCCCGCCGCCGCCACATGATCTGAAAAATAGGGAAGATCAAAAGAACAATACTGAAGAAAACCGCGGCACACAGGTGAAAAATGAAGAGAGAAACAAAGATGATAAAAACATGGATACATCACTTTTAGATCTCAACAGCAAGACATGGGATTCTTATTCGTATCATCAAGAAGGAGAGAAAACAGTATCATCAACAGGTGATGACAATGGCGAGGAGGGACTCTTGACAATGGGACTTGGACAGGCAAAGTTTAAGACTCGTCGAACAGGATTCAAGCCCTATAAAAGGTGTTCAGTTGAGGCCAGGGAGAATCGGGGGCCAGCTTCCAATAGCCAAGGTGAAGAGAAAGGCCCAAAAAGGATACGGCTGGATGGGGAGGCTTCAATGTGATACTTGAAATTGCATGCAATCAAGCAAAGGAAACCTTTATTGGTTGCATGCAGTTTCTAACTTTTCCCCTTGTCTACTTTATCTCTATCTAGTTTCAAGTCCTGCAGTCACGAAACTTGTCGTGTAGGTGTGTGTACTTAATTTATCTGCATTTGCCTATTTATTTTCTTGAACTCATGAAAACTGCTATTTTACAAACATCCTTGGATAGAGACTTAGACAAGAATCATAAGTACTGAAGGGCCTTGGTCAGGCCTCATTTCTCCTAAGGTATGTGTTTTACATTTTAAATCCTTTTGAAGATTTGCCTAGTTAGTGAGAAGCCTGTCGAAACACAGGCTTGTGCTTGATAACAGAGGCCGTACTTGATAACAGAGGTCGTTTTGTCTCTAGATCTGATTCCAACCATGTAGATACATTTAGGTTTTCTTTTGTACGTACTTTGTTTTCTTGCTCATGTTTTAGCAGAGTAGCACACACTTTACATCTGAAATATAGGAACATAAATAAAGACCCTGTTGTCATGTCACTTTATGTTCCACATACTTGGTCTTTGTGAAATTGCTGAACTGAAGCCATTACTCCAACTCCAGTAGTCGCATTTAGTTGACATAATGCGGTTCCTGATTAATGTTTGCACGATTCATGACAGTTTGTGTCTACTAGGTAGATATATAGAATACCACAACCTTAACTGAGACCCAGTACCCACTAGAGTGCTTGATTAACATTTACATGAACTTGCAATATATATATATTTATAAGCTGGACTGTACATGTTACATTGCCATTTGAATTTACAATTTGTCTGTCAAAGATAGAAGACTCTACTACACCATAATAGACATCGTCTAGTGCCAAAATGACAGTATTATGGTATAGTAGATACATGCCCAAGTAGTACGTACTCCCGTCAATACGTCATCAACAAACCAAATATTCAACTGTATAACCATGTCATCACCAAGAAGGGTAAAACAAAACAAAAAAAAGGGCGATCGGAGAAACTACACGCCACAACTTGGCCACTTCTCCCAGGCACTATCTCATGCGTGACGAGTGCTTTCATTCTATGAATACCTGTACTGTACATAATGAGTTGTGTTATTTACTTGGTAAGATGATCTTGGGATGGCTTTGCGGAGGACTTTGACATTAGATAGTGAGTCTGGTGGGACTGCAAATTGTTGATGTAAACTTCGATTCGCTTCTTATTGGCGGGAGTTAATGAGAACGGAGGGTTCAAAGGCAAAGATGTAGCTTCTCCAACAATAAATGAGAGTAGGAGCATTGCTTTGGAGTATGATGCTGCTGCTCTGCCTTTGTTCTCCATATATTCATCCACCTGCAACATACAAAATGGCTATTCAGATTAGCATTGGTTCGATTGCGAAAAGGCAGCACATAAGGAAAGTCTACTTACGGCACCACTTGTCCCAATAGAAAGTGCTTTCTGGAATATCATTTCCATTGCGTCGGGCATCTCTACAGCACCTGCAATACGATTGGGAGAAATATGAAAACCTAGTATAGTGAAAAAGAAAGCACGAATTGTTGAGCAGCCTAACCATCTGTATCTCGCAGATGATACGATAACTTGTCTGCTCGATCAAACGCAGCAATAAACCCTTGTTCTGCCCATGCAGAAACTGAAGATGGACTGCTAAAGTCTATGGTTTCAGATGAGTACAGATACAAGCTTGCATTGCCCTGCTTGAGGGTAAACTCGTTTCCAGGCAAATCACCCGCTGCAGTGAATGGCTGCCAAGTGCTGCAAATTTGAAGAGCTTTCTTCCATACAGCCAAAACAACCAGTTCGACAGAAAACGACTCTACAAAAAGTCCTGCATTATACTGCCAAAAACGACTACATAAAGTTATTCAATATAATCAATCAAAAGAAGAGGCATACCCAATAACCTCAACAAGAATGTTTGGTGAATTACCCAATCAAACAGAGGATATTTTTAGCTAAAAGAACTCTTATTTTTTGGACTGAAGAAAAGAAGAGAGATATAAGAAAGTAATAAATGTTGACTGACAGAATAATCCTTTTCAATCTCTAGTTGGTGATACTACACAAGATAAGCATCATCATTCTTGATGAACCTAGCCAAATAAATTGAGTCTTATAATTAAGAATATTAGACTATATTTGGCGAAGTGTTTCCTGGAAAGGCTCTACCAAGAATAAACGTTTGTCCTCGTCATAAACTTGCATGTATTACAGCATTAGATTATGATCTTGTCATGACTGACTATAAATAAAACTTTCTTGAATAGGTGAAGAGCGCTGCTAGAAATGGGCTATGTGCTATCATAACTAATTAAATGAAATAATTAATGCATGTATGATGCCTTGTTCAATGTCACTGAATAGGATCAAAAGAATTTCTAGACAGTACGTCTTATCCAAATAATAATAGTAATAATCAAAAAATAGATTAAGTTAAATAATTCACCTTCTCCTGTGCGAGTTCTGTAAGAGCTCGGACATACTGATGTAACAACCGGAGCCTAGTAGAAGGATGCAATATGGATAGCCCCTGAGCTTCCTTTAATATAGTTGATGCACACAGAGTTGCTAATGCATCTGGATTTTCTGCACCATCAACTGAACAAGCAGCCAGCTCTTTTGATTGCATTTCAACTGCTATAACATGGTCATTTTTCTCCTGTGCACTAATAGAAACTCTTGTAGCAAAGTTATCTTGCAGGGATGACTCAATGTAGTAAGAGAAATTCTCCATTGAAGTAATATGAGCATTGACAAGAACGTATTCCCTCTCAATGGACTCCATCGAGTCAGTAACTGCATTATTAAGACGAAGTAAGAAACTTTAAACAAAATATGAGCTTAATAAGAACATTCCTGAGAAAGAAAAAGACCTTTTAGATGATCTGATGAACATATGTCAGCACCAATAGGTCTCCCCAGTATATCACATGCAGTTTTTGGTTTCAAACCATGAACAGTTTTGCCGCTAGATGTACTGCCAAGATCTTTCCCATGCAATATTGTGCTGTCACACACAGATGAACCTGGTTTTAGATTCCTGATATAAGTGTTCGCGTTAGGCCCAGAATGCAATTGAGACCTCTTTTCAGATGCGAAACAATCAAACTGCTCAACCATTGATTTCAATGGAGGCAGCACAGTAGATCCCTCAACATCCCCTGTTGGCCTACAGTACACAATACAATATTTTATTTTATTTCCTCCCTTTGGCTGAATACTAGAGGAATACCATGGACATCCCACTAAGTATATAGTTGCAAATGAACCTAAAATAGTGGTTAAAAGAAAATGAAGGGCAGAACATTACCTTGGCTCCCTTAGGAACTTGTGATTGAAGAATTCCTTGAACGATAGCCGCTCAACTGAAAATTCAATATATACATGTGAGTTAGAATCAGCACATAATAGCCACAAATGGCCGATTTTTGGGGTATGATAACTGTTCATATAGTTGAAGTCAGATTGTAAATTAAGTGTGTGTGTGTGTGTACGTATGATGGTATGGCCACAAGTGGGCCTGGACAAGCTCAGAAACATACACAAATTGTATGACAATATCCGGTACCTGGATTTTGACGTAAAAGGCTTCTGCAAAGATCCACGCAATCTGGATGTAGTTCCTTTAAGGTACCTTGAGGAAACCGCAGCTCAGTGGATGTCAGAATGTTCTGAAAAAGCTGCACTCAGCAAGTAACCAGAATAAGTGCAAAAATATTTATGGCACTTAAGAACTTCACATTACATAGGAAAACAAAAACCTGCAACTGACTGTTGCCATCAAATGGTGGCTTTCCAGTCACCAGCTGAAATAATATTGCTCCAACACTCCATAAGTCAGCCTGCACATGTGAGAGAATCAAGTAAATAATTACTAAACATGAGAATGCCACAGACTTCAAAATGTACAATCACTGAGACAAAAAATTTAAGCTACATCACCTTTGCATCATATTTCTGGTTCTGAATGATTTCCGGAGCCATGTATAATGGTGAACCGCATAAAGTGTCAGCCAACCCTTGGGGTGTTAGGGACCTGGCATGTAGATATATTCAGGAGAAGACCAAATGCAAATGATATTATATCTTCTTCTAATGTATTACTTTACTAGTTAGCAGTTAGTGAAATTACCAGTGTCTACCTGGCAGAAAAAAGATGCTTGCCTCATATATTTATTGCATCTAAATATCTAATAACCCCATACTACAGTCATGATCAATATGACAGGCTTCATTATGCAATTAACTTGATGTTTTAACTTGTTATAAGAACCATGACATACTGTTTATCTATATCATTATAAGAATCAGTGTATGTTCCTTAAGTGAATCACAAAAATGACTTGAGTTGTGATTCACTTAAGGAAGTATGATCATCTATATCATACAGCACTTCGAAGAATCATTAAGTATATTAATAATAGAAGGCATTAGATCCTAAGAAATGGGTGAAAAATACTACCTTGTAAAGTCACATAATAATGAACATTAAAAATATAGTTACTATACAAACTTCAAATTCATCATTAGGTATTCAGCTCCAAATTCCACACCATATAGGAACACCACAGGTGTCTAAATATCTAGACAAGTTACTCAAATAAACTTACCTTGCAAAACCAAAATCCCCTATCTTCAGCAACGGAGTCTCCTCACTACCAGATAAGAGCAAGTTCTACAAATTTAAACAGATAGATCAAGAAGAAAATCCAAGCATCTAAACGTACCAATCATGGAAATTGGAAGTTCAATTACCAAGCAACCATGATAAAAAGAATATCCATGTATATGATACCCAAAATGCAAAGCATGACATAATCTTCCAAGTACATGTGTTACATCACATAAATGCTACTAGAATTTCCAACAAAGTGTAACAGTAAATAGTGAACAATCACTATTAAGGCGGTAAGACAGCACCTAGATTAGGAAATCTAATCAATGCGTCTACAGCTCAAGATGGTAACCCCCATTACCTGTGGCTTTAAATCTCTATGAATAAGATGTTTTTCTTGAAGCACTTGCAATCCTTCAGCTGCACAATAAGACAACTAACAAATTGAGAAAAGAAAGTCCAGTAATAAGCATTTAAACCTATCAAAACGCCCACTTTGCATGATCATTAGCATTAAAACACAGCTGAATAAGCATTAGAATAATCAATGGATTGTAACTTAAGCACCAACCCAATTGCCCATTAACTAAGAAGTACACAACTTGATTAAAAAAAAAAACATTATTCAATAGTAAAGTAAATATACCCAATTGGGTCATGAAGCGCTTCGCAGCAGCCTCTGAAACCTTCCCATGGCGATGAATGTAAGCAGCAAGATCACCTCCTTCGCAATACTCCAACACAAGAAAAATCCTATCCGCAGACTAAAAACCCAAAACCCAAATGAAAATCAAACACTTGAAATCGAAACGTGGAACAGCAAAAGAGAAGCTAATAGACCTCGATGACTTCGAAAAGTCGAATAATGTTGGGGTGATCAATGGTGCTGAGAATGGAAATCTCCTTGACCAAATTCTCACTGACTTTGGGGCTGAGCTGCTTCTTGTCAATCTCCTTGACTGCAACGACGGCGCCGGAGTGCCGGTGACGGGAGCGCCAGACGACGGCGAAGGAGCCGGAGCCGACTCTGGGGCCGAGAAAGTAGTCGCCGACGAGGCGGGTATGGGTATGGTGATCCATCTCCGACCCAGTTGACCAAATATGGTTTGTGGGTTCAGTTTTTGCGGAAATTCATGTTTGCTTTTGGTGTCTGTGAATCGAAGTCGTGACTGTGTATTGTGTAGCGTATGATGTTTGGGATTTAAGGAACAACAAGCTTTGGGCTGCAGAGGAAGGAGATGGTTTTCTTAGTAATTGTTCAGATGATGATGTTCTGTTGCTTCTTGGTGTTCAATGTTTTTTGTTAGGAAACGACGCCGAATCATCCATTTTTATTGCTATTTCTATTTGATTTGGGTCTTCTTTTTTTACTTTTGGATTCGGAGGAGAGAGAAAAGTAAGGATGTGTGAATTGGTGATAGATTATTGGATGGATAGCCTATTTATTCTTTTTGGCTTTATTTATATTTTGTCAATTTCTGTCTCCTATTGCTACTCGAAAATCTATTTCCTTTTCTCACTCAATTTTGAACTCCTTTATAGAGTAGTTAAGAGGTGTTTTTTTAAGGGAAACTAGAACTTCTCATTAAATCGAAAGGGGCCAAAAAGGCATACAGAATTTAAGTAACATAGAAGAAACAAACCAACTAAAGCAAACTAAGCAAAGCATGAAATCTAACATGGTGAAAACCATAGAACCAGGATGTGGCAAACCACTTAAGGAGACTGCCCTTGTAGAGCAGTCTCTAAAAACAAAGCAGGGGCCCTA
>JAYMTF010001289.1:0-24520 GCA_036897485.1 Pelargonium nanum | reverse complement strand
TATTATTGAGTTGGGCGCCATGAATTGTCCACATCTGTTTGTGATAGTTTTGTCTGTTTTGTTGCAAGTTGTGTGAGTTGGGTCTACAGCTTGCTGTATGATGTCGCTGACCATGTCCCCATCCCCCTTTTAACAGCTGCCGGTACACTAAATTGAGCTTCTTATTCGGATTTTGAGTTGAGTTTCGATTGAAAATCTCACTCGCATTCAACTTTGGTCACCCATCGAGTTATTGAGTCCACCCAGTGAATCGGGCCAAATCATTGGGTCACTCTCAACTCAACAAAGTCACAGAGTCATGTGGACGCGCCTGCACGTGATCTTCTCTCTTCAACTTGAGCATACCACGTGACAGATGTATGAACACCGCACACCATAGGATGTTTCTCGTTTGGTCCAACCCTGAATTAAGCTAGACCGCCGTTCAGATTGAATTGGCCCGCTCCGACCGTCTTTATTCTAAATTAATCTCACATAAGTTATATCGGACAATTTTACCCCCAATTAAACCAGTTTCATCTTAGACGACTCTTTTACCCTTATTTGATGTTCAAATGGCCTAGTAAAGTCCCCTAGTTCCACCCCCACCAAGCTCATTTTAGCTCATTTCTAGATTTTTAGGATCAAAATCCAACTCTTTAAGGTTACGTCCATATAACACGTCTGGTGTTCCCTGTCCAGGCCTACTTTAGAAGCCCTCCAAATATGTCATATGATGACCCCACCAGATCTTAGATATGACCATCGAAAAATGAGTCGCACGCTACACATGAGATCTTCAAGCCTCATGAACTTATGCATGAAACCTATTCGGCTCATGAGCTCCCCACAGGATCCCTATCTCCACACTCTTCTTTATTTCATGCCAAGCCTTAGACACTTAGCCACTTGTATCATATTTTCATTCTAAATTCTCATTCTCATTCACCTTCTCCTTCGTTAAAGTTAATTAAGACGTTACTTCAATGCGGAACCTAACTTATATTGCCATTGGTGTGAACTTTTAGCTCATATAATATATCTTAATTACATGTCCTGTATATACAATCAACATCATGTTGGTACAATCTTAATTGTTGAATCGCAATTCAAATATTGAATCGAGTTAGAAAATTTTATATACAATCGGACAAATTTAGAGAACTCATGAAAAATAGATAAGGTGATATTAGAAAAATAAAACTAGCTCAAACTCACACAAACAACTTAATAGTAAACAAATAGTCAATACCCCAGCCTTTCATGCCAACATTTTTTTTTTTTTTTGAAAATATTTGAGCTACACAAGAGGGAGTAGCTCTCTCCTATAAACCCAAATAACCATCTCATACCGTTAGCAGAGAGACTCGAACCGAGACCTCAAAAGAAATCCAAAGTGCTTAAACCACTTGGCCCAACCTGCCTTGGCACGACCCAACATATTCGAAACTAGAGAAATTGATTCTATTGAGTGATGATTTTGAATCGTTTAAGAGGTAAATTGAATCGAATCCGGAGATTCTAACATCCATGGGTCAAATCAAACATTTCCATGAAAAGAAACAATAAAAAAATTGTATGAAAAAAGAAGTTAAATTAACTCAAGATGAATATGTACAGGAAGGATCAAGAGGAAACTGCAAAATCCTTAAATCCACATACATATTTAAAGGAACAGCATTGTCTCTGTGTCTCTGTCTCTCTTAAGTTGTAAAGATACATTAAGAAGTACAGACAATAAAGCACCAACTGCTGAGCTGAACTGAGCTATATACATATTAGTGGTTAGGTGAATTTCACACTACTTACCAGCCAGCCAGTGTCCAAAATATTATATATGTGCAACATACTCATAATATATTATTATTATTATTATTAAAGTTAAGCCGAATGTCAATAACGTCGTCTTGAAAGGAAGAACTCGTAATCGGGATGTCTGTTTACAGATGTCGAACCTCCCTTGTTCACTACAGCTCTGGCCATGAGAGACGCTGTCTCCTCAAGCGTCCTTAACCGCTCCTTGAGGATACCAGAAGCATTTAAGCTTTCGGTTTCAGCAGGCAAGTGCCTCATCTGGAACCAGCATTCACCCTGTTCATGTGACACGGTGCCGCACAAATCGCAGTTTAGCAAAAATCTCAACCTTCTGTACTTACTTTCTTTTGAAGTATGATAAAACATATTAGACCTCTCAAAATACTAGTTAGGGCTGGCAATTGGGGTCATGACCCGTGCCTCGACAAGAACACAACACGAATTTTAGCGGGTTTGGGTTCAACTGACCCAACCCGTTTACTTAATTGTGCAGTGTTCATGTTGAATGGGCTTGAACTGCCTACCCCGTTAATAAAACGGTCTTGTAACCCATTTAATAACACACCCATTCAAGGATAAAATTGTAATTTTCAAAACAAATTGTGTCAAAAATGACATGCAAATGAAATGGGTCAAATACATCAGGTTAATCCTCCTAACCCATTTACTCGAAAGTATTGGGTCGTGTTATATCTTTTTTAACCCAGTTATTTGAACAGGTTGACCATGTCATGTCATGTCAACCCACTTATAAATGGGTCGTTTTCGTGGTGTAACTCAATTTGCCTAATTCTCGGGTCATGTTCGGGTTCACCCATTTAACATAATACTAAACTTTCAACACGACACAAACTCGACCCTAGAACAAGAATTGTCACCCCCAATACTAACACTAATACCTAGAGTGGGTAATTTGGGACGTGGCACGTGACCCAACACGATTTAAGCGTGTTTGGACACGACATACTTATAATCGTGTTGTGTTTGTGTTGGACAACCTGGCACGATCAATAATTGTGTCTTGTTTGTGTTGAGCTTGTAAAACGACACGATAACACAATTAAATTTAAAATAATATGTCAACGCCATTAAATCATAACATTGGTTAATCACATATTACTCTCTTCTCCAGCTCTCCTATCTAATTTGTTTTCATTTCATCTTATCTCATCTTTCTTACCCTCAAGTGTATACTTATTGTCCAAATATATTGTGCCTGAGGTAAGAGAGTGAAAGTAGAGAATAGAGCAACATCAATTGCAACTCACATCATATCTCGTTTAGGTAACGCTGACACGAACACGACACATCAACACAATTATTAAACCTATCGTGTTAGTGTTTGATATTTGAACACAATTATTAATTGTGTCGTGCTTGTGTTTTCCCATGCAACACACATTTGACCTCTAACACGACATGTTAGCACGAATTACCAGCTCTACTAATAGCAGGGGAGGTAGGTACCAGTACACTCAGAAGCAGTTTAATGAAATTTGAAAAAATTCTAACTACCTGGGCGTTGTAGCTTTGAAGACCCACAACTGGAGAAATTATACTAGCTTCTGCACCATGGGAGTCAAATTTCGGACTTCTGCGAGTAAGATGCCCGAGTGAATGATAAGTCAAGAATGCTGCACGTAAGTTGCCATCTGGTATCCTATAAATAGGATACCATGCCACCGAGTACCTGAAAATCAGATCAAATGCAAGCGTCCATGTCACATTTCACTTCTTTAGTCACTCGTTTCATGACAAAATGGTACTTTATGTAGACACACTCTACAACAATTTCGATTACTAACCAGGATCTAGGGTGCAGATCATGTAGATTGATGGAGTTGAGTTTAGTGGGATCTCCATACATTTTGCACTGCGAAGGTCCATCACCTCTAACTAGCTCTGTTATCCTGAAAACACAAACAAATTAGTACCATCCATAAACATAGGTTCTAATAACTATCCTTAGTTCTTTTGGATCACCCAAGACCCAGATACAAAAACTATTCTAAGATCATATATGCCAAAATTAACTAATTGTAAGACATTTACCAATTATTTATCTGTAAAGGTTGCACGTGATCATTTATGCAGATTCTAGAGGTCAATCTGACGATGTTAATCCATTAATATAAGAAGTTCAATATGAAATTAAACCTCGCAAGTTGCAACTCATATAATGTGAGTAGAAGTAATGTTAGTTAATAAGAAATAAACTGTTCTAGCATGATGAAAATGCTTTGTATAGATTAGCGTATAGTCTACTTCTAATAGTTGCATAAAACTCAAATTATTGATTCGTCTGTCAGATACAAATTTGGTCTTGGCTGATTAAAATGGCAACTGTGGTGCACATTTTTTTTGAAAATATTAAGTGTGATAAAATTTCCAATTCCAATTTAGAGTTGAATCACTTTTAGAAACTAAGATACAGAATACTGACCCCTACCTTTCCTTTTGCAGTTCAACTCAATATAGAAATAAATAAATAAAACTTACTTGTCATATAATGGCTGCCTTTGCTGAGGCTGTTCAGATTCAAAATACTCAAAAAGTAACTCTGGATCATTGGATGATGTGTTGTCAGCTGATTGATTAGAGACACCACCTGGGGCTGAAGCTGAAGGCATTTCTGAATTATGCACTGGTGAAACACTTGTGTGTTCGGTACGTGGGTGTGGAACAAGTAATGAAAATATTGGAAGGTGACCAACATTAGAAGAATTATCTGATTTGTCAGATGCAGGCGCCTCTAAAACATCGTCACCGGGAATCGAGTTGCCCTTACCTAAAGATTGACTCTTACTGTTACTGAAAAGCTGGATTGCCGACAAAAGAGGGACAAAATAGGCCCGAAATGCTGAACTGTCAACACCCAATCTCTTAGTGTTCTTATTATCCTCTGTCTTCACTTCTAGACCATAGCTCCCATGTTTCTCGTACCACTGCCACAAGCATCCCAAAGGTATATTAGGTGTCTCATGTCTACAAAGCAATGCATCACTAATCTGGTCTTGAGGACAAGTCTGACAACTTGATGTATTGTGCAACTCACAAACAACCGGAGAAGTGAACTGAAGTAGTCTCTCAAACTCAGCAATTGGACCACCAGTGGCGATTTGAACAGCTTCTGATGCCAGTTGTACTCTACAAGCGTGATTCACAGCTTGATCTAGCTTACTTGAGTCAATCTCAATCAAACCAAAGCTCTGATCTTTAGACTCAGCACTGTAGCGAATAGGAGCGCCACTGCTGTTACAGTTCTCTTTAATATTGCAACCACTATGATTCTTTCTTTGAGTCTGACTTTCATGACTACCAGAAGAGCAACACACATTTTCGTAACTCTGGCTCATGAGCTCAACCCCCACATTGTTTGGAAAAACAACATCTTGAGAATCAGAAACCCCCTTCTCAGGAGGAATGTTTTTCATAGTTGAACTATCAGTAGTTGGCTCTTCACAATTGTCTGGGGTCAAACTTTCAGATACAGAAGAGCATGTTATCCCAGAATTCTTTAATCCCACTGGTACCCATTTCTGCAGTACAGATCCAGAATTGTGGTTTGGCTTACTGTTTTCCAAAAGAGAAATTTCTTTCTGTGTTTGAGTAACTTCATTAGCTAAAAGATGAGGAAGATACAATGGAGATTTCACTTGAAGCAAATTTGATTGGCACAAAGACTCAGACGACTTCGAAAACGTGCTTTCCAAATTTCCTATACTTTGAGAAACAGCCTTACAAACACTTTCGCTTGGGCCCACTTCATCTGCACAGACAGGTTGGTAGTGAACTGATTCGGTGGTCATGCCTTCCATGCTGTTTGCCTGAGGCCCGTCCTTTGGAGAACCTATCTGAGTGTTAGATCTTGAAAGACTTCTCAGCCGTTTCTGATCAAGCTGAGATGAAACATCCAATAACTCATTTTGTTGCATGGAAACCTTTGAACAGGCATTAGCAGGAGATTTGTTCCTAGAACAAAACTCTTGTTTCAAAGCTTGACTACTCTTTCTCTTTGACTTCCTAGAATTTTTTTCTTTCAACTGCTTATTATCACCAGTTTTTGATGAGATATTTACTTGAGCAGCATTGCCATTTCTTTTCAGCAAAGGAGCCTCCTTCAGACTGATATCTTTCTTGACCTGTTTGTTGCATCCATCAGCGTCCTTCCGTTGAACTTTTTGCCAGACAGAGTGATTATTTTCCTTCCCTGTATGCCGCCCATGCGAAGCTCCCACGCTTCCAACTCTGTTGACATTTGAACTCCTGGAGACCATTTTGCTTTGCTTACGTCCCTTGCCCGATACAGCCAATTGCATATCACTACTACTAGAACCCTGGCTATCACACTTCATAATCTCAGTGAGATCACATCCATCTACTGTGTCATTTAACAAGTTTCCATGAGAAAGAAATACCTTCGGTGGTTCTGAATCACTAATCCTGCAGCCCCCATTTTTACATGGCTTTACATCATGAGAAGCATCACTACTGTCGTCACTGTTGGAACCAATGGAGACAGAATCCAACAGTAAGGAGTCACCTCGCACATCAGAGATACCTTTTATATACAGATCCCCATAGCAGTTCCGCCCATCATTTTTTGAGTCAACGGGGCCTGGATCCAACACTAATGAGTCAAGCATATCAGGGACACCTTGGGAATACATTTCATCATAGCATCTGATCTGCACATTATGTGTACTATCCGCTCTATCAAACAGAGAGAGACCTCGATCTTCAGCTAAAATTCCATCAATGGAAGAGGTGCATGCCGTTGGTGCTGCAGAATAGCTAATAAAGCCAAGACTATTGACTCCAAAAGCATTTCCGTTAACCGTACAATCTAGTAATGACAGTTCTTGGGAAGTTGCATATGATACTGATCCACACCCATGATCCCTGTTACAACAGATTTCCGAGGTCAAATTTCCAATTGCATATTCTTCGGATTCTTCCAGTTCAGTAGAGACTGAAAGTTTCTTATTATGTTTTCCTTTCTTTCTCGTCTTTTTCTTTGAACTTCTCTTCACAGTGTCATCTAATTTGAAACTCTGTCTCTTAATAAACACATCAGGCAATTGAATCGTGTCGGAGCTATTAGGTACCAAAAGAGGGGAATCAATGCAAGTAAATAAACTCTCCAAAGATAAATTCCCACATTTTTCAATTGATTTTGTCGCTTTGTCTGTCAAAGCCTTGTTACGAGATCGGCGCTGCCCATTTAATCCCTGAAAGCTTCCAGAAGTGAACGTGGAATAAGTGACATCAAATGGAGGTCTTTTCAGCACCTGAAATTGGTCAATCTTGCATGACCTAATAAGCTGTGGGGAAACTAGATGCAGACCATCCATATTAACCTGAGCTCCACATTCCACAAGATTATCGTGTTCAAGACATTGGAGCGGTAGTGCAACAACTTTCCAGTGTCCATCAGATTCAAGGGTAAGGAATGTCAGGACAGTACACCTGGAAGATAATATACATGAACCTAATTATATCATATTTACAATATAAAGGCATCACAAATGGAAATCGTGGAAGCAAATATCATCTTGGTCATGAAATAATACTTTCAGCACTTCCACAAAGTCAAAAGTAAAATACTTCTCACTATAAGGAACTGCAATAGATTTCTATTGAATTACTAGACTATCATATTTATGGTCATCACTTCATTTTCCCCGTATATTAACCCTGTGCCAGAGCTAATACCACAATCACAACTCAGCATAATTTAACCATTGATCCTAGGATGTTGCTAATAGAAGGACCAAATATTATTGCACCCAAGGTCCATTTTTAGCCTTTTATTAAATCTAAATGTATAAAGGAAATGCTGGGAGCCTCTGACCACTGTAGGAAATCCCACATGTAAGTAATAAAAAAACAAGATGATTTGGTCATATATAACCAAAGAGGGAACAAAATGTAGAACCAAAGAACATCAAGTAGGGATAATAGTACACCATTATTTCCACATGAAACCAAAAAAAAAAAATGCCAACAGATATATCATATATCTGTCAAATAATTATATCCAGTTGTTGAAAAAACGAGCACTAGATCTTCATATGAAAGAGAAATCCAGTCTGTATTAACCACAGGCAAGAAAAAAATCATTAGCTTGCAATGGGGGTGACTATTTTGTTTATAGGAAAACAGGCAGAAAGTAAAGATAAGGGGGAACAAGTATCAGGATCTATATGACTGTTCAGGGAACAAAAGGCACATAATATTATTCTACTTACATCAGTTTTCACTTGGAGAAAAGAAAAAGAAGACTTTTTACTAAGTGCTTGTAGCTGTCAGGTAAAAGAAAAAGGCAAAATATATAACTGCAAAACTACTTTACCTGTCTTTGGTGCTCCTATAACCTTGAGAACATATTTTAAAATCCTGCAGAAACAGTGGACATCAAGAAGTAAGGGAAAAGAAAATTAATCTTAGAAGAAATAGGGACTCAAATACAAAATTCTAATGAAAAAAGGATGACCTCCAGAGATGTTCTGAGGTTGTTTTCTTCTAGAGATATTTTAGACAACGAACCCTTTACTCCATCTGACAGTCTCTGGGTATCGCTAAGGGCTCTTTGAAAGGTGCAATGCATCTCTGGCTGTGCCTATAACAAAAAATAATAACAGAATATGATGTACCAAAGGAGATTTGAAAGAAATATTTTATTTCATGGTAGTAGCATTCAAAGATTTTCAGTGTAAGGAATACAGCCTGATGTACTAATAAATCACAAGGTGCAATAGGATGACAATGCAAAACCTACTTGGGAACTGAACATAACGATAATGTGGAATTTAAAAGTGAATAACTTCTGTAGGCAAATTTGAGTAAAAGCTTTGAGTATCGAATAGTTTCCACAATATTTTTGTGCTAGATAAATTCTAGCCACTCTAAGCTAGCTAAAATAAGAAGACATGATAGGGAATATAACCTTCTATTATAAGGATGCAAAAAACATATAATAAAAAAAGCGAGAGAAAACCCTGGAGTGGAGAGGTATGGATGAAGCTAAACCTTAATTTTATTGACTAAGTTAGGTCGCGCAAAGATTGCCTTTCTAAAAAAGAGTAGTACTAAACAAAGAAGCAAGTGATGAGGGGAAAAAATTGAATTGAACAAAGCTTCCTCGTGTGTTATTGCTGTTAAACACATATCTCTGTAACCTTAAATGCAAAAGCAAACAAATGATGTTGCCCTGTGAGATAAAACAATCAGTGAATATCTGTGGATATTAAGGAGCACAATCTAACTGATTGAGGTGTGCCAATTAATTACCATAAACAAAAGAAGTGTCGCATAATAAATACAATCTCAACCCAATGATATGAACTTGAAATGAAATTAACAAACGTGCATCCATTGCAGAAAAGACAAATAAATTCAATGTAGCAGACACAAGTCAAGCAAATTTGGAAAGCAAATGATATGTTTCCCAAAAAATGACAATACCGCATAAGAAAACAGAAGCCAACCCAGTTTTAAAAACGGCCATGGAAATGATATCAATATTTTTTACAGATGTATAAACAAAATAAATCACTCTTCCAAATCTAACCCAATATACACATGGAAATTCAAAAAACAAAAACAAAAACAAAAATTACCACCAGCTGCTCAAGCAATGCTGTAAATGATATTAATTTCAAAATCAGCAGTCCTTGACCTTTAAAACCAAAACCCGAATAGCGAATACCCAGTTACGAAAACAAGATAAAACCCCCAAATAAAAAACAAAAAAGAATCACATTCTGGATGAGGTGAAAATAGTTGAATCTAAAACCCAGGAGGAGAAAACCCAAATCAGATAAAACCCAAAAATGGCTTTCTCCCAAATTAAAATAATAAAAAATGGGTTGATTTCAAAAATAAAAAAGGACAATTTATCTACCCATCTCATGATCAAAATTAAGCAAATCACTCGCACAACAAAACCAGCCAGTGAAAAGTAAGCTAATAATATATTCATCCAAGAAAAGCTCTCCCCAAATTTAGGTGTGAGGTACGGATTATCAGATACGATTTCAAACCCTAAAAATCCGCCACTAAATTATCAGATACATACAGATTAATTAGTAAATCAAAAAACAAAGAGAACAAACCATTTTCACATGAGTGAGTGAGTGAGTGAGTCTTAACAGTCGCAGCTTCTTCTTCTTCTTCGTCAACAGTGACCTACAATTTCTCAGTCTCTGGATTTCATTTCAAAGCTTGTTGTCGTTGACGTCTAGATTATGTGTGGATTGGGTAAGAGAGTAAATTGTGGATAGTTTTGGGGTCAATTTATAAAAACGGTAATTTTATATTGAACACGTAGTTTTCTACTATTAGCGAGGATCGTTGCATGCACGACTCTTGTTATTAGTGAAATTATTATTTTTTGTAGTATTGTCCTTTGTCAGTAGTCAGTCAGTTTGACCATTCATATTTTGCCACGTGGACTGGTTTTTTGTTTGTTGTGTACTCCTGGTTTGAACATTATCTCATGAAAAGATGTTTGGTGCTGGCCTTTTAGAGAAGGGAAGCTATTGGGGCATGTGTTGATGGTGCATGTGTAATACATGTGTGATATATGTTGGCTAATTATTGGTTGTTTTTAATGATAAGGGGGCTCATGTTAGGCTGACAAACAGTGAAAAAATCATGGATAAAGTTGGATCCGACACGTATATGTCATGTCAATAGATTTTGAAAATTTAATCTTTTCTATAGGATTATGTTAAACGAGTTGCAGATGAACGGTGATTTAAAACTTCTTAAAGTATTAATTTTTATAATACTGGGTTGGTATATGTCGGCGGGGAGAGTGGTTCGTCTTGTTTTTAAAAAGAGAGGGGATAAATTACTCAACAATGTAATATATAAATATAAAATTGACTAGATAACTCTTAGGTTAAAACTCAGTTGCCAAAAGGATTTAGATCTCGTATTTAAAAATAAGGAGCTATCGTAAAAACTTTGTTGGCAAGTGTGGGAGGGGGGAGCGGGTCGGGAGGGGGCAGGCTGTCCGGAGGTCGGTCGGCGGCGGGGGATATGGATGACCTCACTCGGGGAGTACATGGGCTGGGGGTTGATGACGACCTGGTCGTCATTACTTGCGGATCTGGGGAGGCTCCTTTGGTGAAGGGGCCGGGAGAGGTTTTCAGTTTTGTTGGACGATTTTTGACTGACGCGCCTATCAACTTTGTCAATATGCAACAAATGATGGTATGGTTTTGGAGGCTAAGGAAGGGGGTGACTACGAATGAGCCGTTTGATCCTTCTCCATACTCTAGGAAGCAGACTCGATATCTTTTCGAGTTCCATGACAAAGATGATGCTGATAAGGCAAAGTTGCAAGGCCCTTGACGTGGAGAGACTCGCGTCCCGTACGAATGTTCGTACAGGTCCCCATGGAAGGGGTGACCAGTACGGACACGGGTCCGTGTCTCCAAAGGAAGATGATCCGTACGGACGGGGTTTGGTGGCTCGGTGCTTGGAGGGACCATGGATGCTTGAGGATGGTTGGAGGCACGTTGGGAAGCCATGGGGCTCCGGTTTGGATCAAAGGAGGGCCAAGGGATGGAAGACCCGTACGGATGTCCGTACAGGTCGTGCCCATGGCTTGGTGACCCGTACGGACATGGGTCCGTGTCCCAAGCCCATGGTGGCCCGTACGGACATGGGTCTGAGTCCATTTTCCTCCAGCGTCGGTCCAATCTTGACTTGGCTTGATCTAGATTCGTCTGAGTCTTTGTTGGTGTGAAACGGACTTGGGACGACTCGGGTCGTCTTTGGAAACGTGCGAGATGGACTTGGATGGCTCGGGTCATCTTGGCTTGAGCCTTCGAGGAAGGACTTGACTTGGTCCCTTGGTCATTTTAGCATGTCAATGTGCTTCAGTTTGGGTACTTGACCTCGCGGGACTCGTCCCATGATTTTCGGGACGTTGGCGCCTTTCGAGTGGTCCGTTGGCGATTGGCACGTGCAATGGCTTCGAGGGCCGCCAGGGGACGTTGGTCATCGCCGGCGGGCTTTGAGTTGTTCTTGGGAGACTTGTGGAACTCTTTGGCCCCACCATCTCGGGACCACGTAGTCGAATGACGGGGCGCTCGGGCGCCACTTGTCGGTTTGTGATTCGTCGATTTACTTATGATTTTTTGGGTAGAATCAGTGTATATTTATATAATATTGTTGTTGTTATTGTTTCATTTAGTCCGTATTTTGTTCCGAGCTAAGTCTCGAATACTGTCGGTTAGATTATCGGGTCGGTTTGAGTTGACCCGGTTACGCAATCCTACTTTATATTTAGGTTAAAATTGTTCATTGAAATTTGTTAACACTTTGTTACACAACTTTGACACATAAACAAATACTAACGGGATTTTCTAGCACCGTTAGTTTTAAAAACCTATTTGTACAAAATTAGTATTTCATGTATCTTTTTGTATAAAGTTTGACAAAGTGGACCTATTTGTACATTTAGTAATAATTCATGTATGAAATTTATGCATGTATCTTGATTTTATGCTCATTTGGTAGAGAATAGTTTACTTTTGTTTTCCGGTTTGTGAACTGGGTTGTCTATTCGTTAGTTAGGTCCTTGTAGTCGGTGTCAAGCTTATTGGCTTGAGCTAGCTTGTCATATGAGTTTTAATTGGTCGGGCGGATAAGTTGCCCGTCCGTAGATTGGACTTAGTGAACCTGTTCATCAATTGAGTCGGGATAGGCTAGACCGAAAAGTGAGCGGTTTAAGCAATCTAGTTTTTTTTTTTTTTTTGTTAGTGTGGGTACGATTTGAGTTGATGGATGGATGGATGGATGGATGAATTATCAGTTTGTTATGAACTCCCTTGTTCATGTATGCCATATATGCCCTCTTATTTTAACCTAGGTTGAAAATTGATCAAATTGGCCATAAGCATTAGCTTCTTGTGAAGTGTTGTTATTTGATTCAAAATCAGAATCTGGTTTCAGGTTTAGCGACTGACAACAATGGAGCCTGAGGAGGCAACAAGAAGAGAAGTAGCTGCTGCGATTGACATGGCAAATAAGCGATGCAGAGCTGTGATTCACAGAATCGAGAACAATCTGGGACCTTGTCCTAACAAAATCACCGACTCCTGCAAGCGCACTCTCTTCAAATTGGCTCTCTCTGAGCTCAATTTCCTCTCTTCCTCTCCATCTCTCCCTCTCAGGCAAGTTCCTTTTATTTTCCTCTATTTTCTCGCCTCCCAAACACTCAATCACACACACACACACATTAGTTGTTTCTTGAATCTTTAATTGTAGGTAGGTCCATTTCATCACAACCCTTTTGTCTTGAGATGAGTGAGTTCAAGGACTTGGGGAAAATGATGGATAAGAAATTAGTTTTGTTATTTATCTTGTAGATCAATTGGCACTGAGTTGTTCCACCTTAACAGGAGGTCTCGACTTTCAAACTCAGGTAATGCAGATGCTATAAACTTGGTAGGGAGACACCATAATTCGTGTTGTGTTTGCGGGTTGCACAACACAATTACGACTCAGTTATGAGTACGCTGACACTACACACTCAACACGTTCAAACAACTGCGACGCGGTTAAATGAATGAGTTCGGATTGACATGACACAACCTCATATATATGACTGTTTAATTTACATTCAATTTTAACATGATATGTTCGAAAACTTGCAATTTTATCCTTAAATGAGTGGGTTATTAGCTGGGCTACATGACCCATATAATTAAACGGGTTAGGTGAGTCAAGTGGGTTCGACACACGCACACACACGACATAATTAACTAGATGGGTTGGGCTAGCCGACGCGAACACGGTTGAGCTGAAACCAAACTTGCTTAAATTCGTGTTGTGTTCGTGTTGGATCATGGGTCATGACCCAAATTGTCAGTCCTGAGTAAAAGTAGAACCCCAAATAGCAATTGGCGGTAAACTTACAATTGTCTTAATCTGATGAGATTAAAAGTTTACGAGGATTCCATTCAAATCCCAATTCGACATGTAAATTGATTTTGGTTGCTCGATCCTATAATGCATTTGTTGTATTAGCTTTGTAGTTGGTCTCTAGCAGCAATTGCGGTTGTTCCTTCATAAATGGATTGTGGGTAACATTTTGGCTATGTAATGGCAGCATCAACATTGGCTATCTCGAGGCAGTGGTCCACATTCTTCAGCAGCCTTTTATTACAGGAGTTTCCCGGGTTTGCAAGCCTATTCCACTTCCGCTAGAACCTGCAAATATGAGTGAGCATACAAGGGGTACTTCTTGGACACGCATCCATGTTGACATAGTTTGCACTCTCAATAAAACCCCGGTATGGATATTTGTGTCTGATAGGAACCCAAAGTATGTTACATGGCATGGATGCAGAAAAAATAAGGGCTTGAAGTTGAGGGTTGAACAAGCCCTTGCTGCTGCCCAGTCATCCAAGACTCTAAAACCTTCCTCAATTGTCCTTTTCTTCTCAAAAGGACTTGACAACTTGGTTCAAGAAAAGCTTCGAGATGAATTTGGTGCCTTGGATTTGGGATTGGAGTTTTCTACTCTTGATTTTGAGGAACTAGAAGGTGAGTGGATAAATGTGCTTGCCAAATCATATCAAGGCGCGTGCATCCTTGAAATAAAGGTGGATAATGGTTCAAATTCAGAATATGGGGTCAAAGATCCACTGCAGAGCGCTGCTGTGCCAACACTTTCTGGAGAGCTCACAAAAGATAATTCAGATGATGCATTCGGCTCTTTTATTTCACAAATGAAATGCTGTTCTCTAGATGCAAAGAGTTTAGGATCTGTCGAACAAGACCGCTTGGTTAGTGAAGGTGATGTTATAAATTTTGACACAACTGCATTGATTGCTATTGTGTCAGGAATCAGTAATGGTTGTACGAGAAAACTTTTGGCTGCACCAGAGAGTGAAATGAGGCGGCGGTTCAAGGGGAATTTTGAGTTTGTTATTGGACAGGTTAGTTATGTAGGCTTTCGAGTACTACAACAGACAGCTTTCTTACGTTGCAGCTTTTCTATGTAGAATGCTTGATGAGGTCTCCGTGCACTAACCCTTATTAGTCTTTGGCTCTGATCTGAGCAAGGTTATTGCATATAGTAGTTAAGTAGGTGACAATTGAGACAAACTTTAAAACATAACCTAAACAAGTAGTACAAGCGCTCCACCTTCTCTGCAAACATTCAATTGTAGAGCCAAAGTTTTGCTAGGCAGGCTTGTTTGCCATTTTCCTTCTGAAAGAGGCAGCTTGAAAGGTTTTGATTTTGTAATTTTACAATACCATTTTCATTGTCATTATGGACTAGGTGATATCTTGGAATAGATAGTTGAAATGTAGAGGGATAAAGTACTTCAGAGAGGAAGCTAATTTTCCAAGGGATCCTTTTGTCTTACTTTTATATCATGACTTTTCCACGTTCCAAATAGAGCTCAACTTTTCCTTTTTCGTTTTAATGATCTATTTGTTATAAAGAATGGAGGACAAAGTTAAAACCAACTTTGTATATCTGTACTTTTTGTGGGAGCTTCTGAAGTGAATGACACTTTTTTAAACTTTAGTACTATAGGTCTATGACTAATCAATATAACTTGCCAGCCTTTATATGAATATCACAAGCTTAGCAATCAAAATATGACAGGTTATCTATTATGTTCCTAATAAGTCTCGTAAACTTCCAAGTAGTATGCTTGGGTTTCTTGGTCACATTCTCTGATATCTCATAGTTCATTATTTTCCATGCTTATAGACTGAGACTGAAGCAATGACTTTTTTTACTTCATAATCAAGTTTTAAACAGATAGCATTCTGATTTATTTTTTCTTTTAAGTAATATTTCACATGATGTGACATGGTAATTGAACTGTGTTATAGTTAGAAAGTTTCCTTTATCATTTGATGTATCTATTTCAACCCTTCAGCGTATAACAGCATACATCTTCGGTTGCACTAAAATTTGTCTCCTATTGCTAGGTGATGTCTGAAATTAAGAATCCCATTCATGAGGAGCTGGGTAGCATTCTACGATCAAAGAGTGGCATAGTATGTGAAACTGCTCATTCAGAGTTTAAGGATTTAGTATTGATGTGTGGAGGACCTAACGAGAAGTTAAGAGCTGAACAATTACTAAAACACCTATTGTAAGTGCTCTTCTTTTCCTGTTAATTTCTTAATTGAACACACACACTCACACACACATGTGTGTGTAAATATGCACATACACGGAGAGAAATACTGACTCACAAGCACTTTCCTCCTCCTCCTCCTCCTCTTCTTCTTTATATTATCTTTTAATAATCAGAAAAAATTCTCCGAGAAATTTGAGCTCTAGGCAATTAGGCATTGTTAACGTAAGCAGGTGTGAGGTGCCTACATTAGTAGATGTTGAGAGTTGAGACATAAGCTTCAATTTTGAAGCTATTCCTGTTGTTCGTTTTCTTCTTTTAATACAAATTTTAATTTGTGCTGACCTTTTCTGAGGTTCCAAGAGATATTTTTGCTGTTATACAATTCCTTATCATGCAAAACTGGTTCCTAATGTTTGACTACAATAATGTGCTCAAGTTTAGCTTGAATAATTGTCTCATTTGGATTGTTAGATAAATTGAACTAATCCAAGTTTGGCATGGATTAAGAATCAACCAAATAAGTTCGCCTGAGGCCCTTTTGTGACGACGTAGCCGAACTCATTGGTTTGGAGTTTATCTGTTTAACCATGCATGAGCAAATCAGCTTGTTAGTTCACTTAGTTACTTTAGATTGGATAATGATTGGCTAGACAGAGGTTTCTCGGAAGATTATTTGTGAAATAGGCAACCTTGTTAAATCCTTATCTGCCAAAGCATTTAATTGCGACCCTATTTCATTGGGAAGCGAAATGAAAATAAAATTAGGAATAAAGGATGCATGAATGGAACTTCCCAAAATAGAACTGCCAGTGCACAGATTACATGTTTTCCCTTCTTTCTTGTGCCTTCTTCTTTTAGCCTTTCAGTTCATATCGTTGATCGTACTTGTGATTTCCTATACTAATAAATTTGAAAAAATCGAGCAGTGTTGTGCCAGATTGTCCTTCAGAACGTATGAAGTCTCTTCCTACAACCAGAAAGCTCGCATTGAAGAACAAAATCATTTTTGGTACTGGAGATTACTGGCATGCTCCTACTTTAACAGCAAATATGGCATTTGTCAGAGCAATATCACAGACTGCAATGTCTCTTTCTACTATCGAACATAGACCACGGGCTTTAACTGGCGATTAGCATGTATTGTTGGGAGATGTGCTAGCGTGACATCCTCTCATCTCGTGGCAACCTTTGTAAGAGGTAACGTAATCTGTATTGTTATTTCTATGTATGGCTAATTATAGATTTGTTGATGGATGGAAAAGTTCATTTCATACATAGCGAGAGATAATTTGCACATTTGAAGGATTACGAGTAATGATAAAATCACCCCCTTTTAAGTTCTAACTTCACTAGTGAAATAAATAGTTAATTCTTACAGAATTACTAAAAACCAGACAAATTGTATGTGTATGATTTGTTTGGGCAATACCATCTGAATCAATTCATATAAAAGGGTAATTACGCTATGACGTCCTAAAACACATAACTACAATTTTTCGATTTCCCATAACATTTACACTGTGTGTTTTCACTTAGTATGTTAATAGTCAATTTTAATGGAGAAAATTGTTCTCTTTCGTATCGTGCTTTGCATGTGACATTCTCTTATGTCATAAATATCATATCTGGACCCAAAATGTAGAAGATTTTTTTGAAGAAGATGAAGTTGGGAATTAGGTTGGGGATGTTTTGAGATTGTTAGGCTTTTTTGGAACTTAAGAATAAGAGAATGTCACAAACAAAACATACAATGAGAAAGAATCTCTCCATTAAAATTGAAAATTTACAAACGGAGTGAAATTATACGTGTATGATATGGAAATCAAAAAGTGTAGTGTGTTTTGTGACATAATAACTGGATCGGAATCCGTAATTACCCCAAAAAATGATGGGAAACAAATGAATAGGAGGAGACTCCTTTTAGGCAGTGTAGCTAATACAAGTGACAGATATATAATTAGGAATTTTAAAGCTTCAATTTGAAGCTGCAGTCACTAGCTTTGATCCTGATCAAATTATTTGTAGACAAACTATCCACCACCAGCAAACAATGACCCAACACCCTGACCTTCCTCAGCTTCATCTTCCCAAGTTTGATTGCGACCGGTGCATCAATCTTGAGGTTCAAAGGTATGCGTCCCGTTTGCTGTTGCTCCTGTATTGCCTTCAACAGAGTGGTCCCGTACTGCGATTCTCCGGTCAACGACACGTCCAGCTTCGTAACGTTCTGGTGACCCTGGTAGAATCTTGGCAGCGACCCTTGACACAGCTTGGTGTTTGTGTACCACACGCTCAACTTACTCCCTTTCTCGTAGTAAATTCCTATTTTCTTGTTGGGATTGTTAGCTGTCACCTTCACGTTGAACTTGGCGTACAAAGACATGTCGTAGTTGAGTCTCAAATCGCTTATTTTGAGACTATCGACAGAGTATTTAGGAACTTTTGGGTGGAAAACGAGGAAGAGAATGCCAATAGTGGCGCCGATGAGGACCAAGAGGAGGACGAGAAGGCTAAGTGTCCAACAAATAGTCTTGCACAAACAGCCCCGACTCTTCTTTTCTGGCTTAGCAATCGGAGGAACAACTACTGGGATATTGGCACGTAGAGCCTGACGAGGAGGCAAACCAGCCTTTACTAGGGTAGGCACGGCCGTTGCTGGTGCCTGTGCTAGGGAAGGCATGGTCACTACTGGTGCTTGTGCTAGGGTAGCCTTGGCCGCTGTTGGTGCTATTGGTGCCAGGGAAGTCATGGTCGTTGTTGGTGCCCGTGCCTGTGTTTGTGTAAGGGTAGGCATGGCCGGTGCTGGTGCCTGCGCTCGTGATGTTGGCCGCAGAGCTTCCACATCCACAACTGGATGAATTTTTTGTTGTTCTGCCATTGATATTGTTATTTTGTAGCCTTTTTGTTGTTATAGATGTATGTGTATATATAGATGGAAGCAATGGATGTGAGATTTGGTTTTTGGTGATATTATTGTTGAACTAGAAAAATGGTCATTGAGTTGAGATTCAAAAGTCCTGCCTTCCCTCACCTAATACTATATATTAACAACATAAAAACAGAGCAAAGTGCAGCTGGTAGTTCAGCTATAATATAACAAACCATTGGTTCACTTTCAATATATTCACACATATATATGCTTTTGTATGCAGTTTCTAGTGATCTCTTTCTAAATTTACTACAAAAAGAAGTAAGAGAAATATTTCATTGCATGCCAATATCAAAATCATTAGATGCACTATGTACAGTAGTTAATGATTCAATTGATTATGTGATTGAAAAAGTAATGAAGAGAGGAATTAAGTGATTATGATGTATAACATATACACACTTATATTGAATCAAAATTATGCTATTGTATATATTTTTCTTAACCATGAGGTTTCAAAATGGGTCTACGATCAGTACAAGATAATTACCTTTTAGTCATACCACACTCAGACTAATTCTCATTCGTGTCGGGTAGGACCACAAGGGCGGCAATACTCTCTCTACCAAGTTTTAACGCACTTGCATTCCTTGAGACTTGAGTACAAGATCTCAGGTTAAGTTGGAACAACCCTTTACCTATTGACTCATTTATTTGGTGGTTATGCTATAATTTTTTTAAGCTTTAGTTAAGCTACCAATTAAATCAAACCACCTCGTTACAACTACTTGGATTGGTAGGGGGCTTTACGCTCATATATTTACTTGATGATTATGAGTGACAATTAATGAGGTGTCACACTCCTAATTAAATTTGATTAGTACAAGTGATTATTACTAATTTGTGGTAAACATTATGGCTTATATTCTTTATAAAAATAAAAGAACATTAGCTTACCAAACTGTGGGCTCCTTTGTGGGCTCTTAATTTTAACAAATACCAAATATGACAAAGGAGACCAAATCTTGAAACTAAATTGACACAACTGAATAGAAAACTAAACTAAAAAAATATGAAAATGAGAACTAGGTTAAAAAATAGTAAAATTGAGGCGAATTGATTTACATATAATTGCGTAAATCAGACACTAAAAACGAAATAGTTTTTTAAAAATGGTTGGAAATAATAACAAAGCTATATATTAGCAAAGCATTATTTGATCGCTTAATATTATGAATACTATAGATAATAATTAACTCTATGATGATTTTCTTCCTTGTATAGCATAACTCTACTTGTATATATAAGATCTTATTTTATTTTCTTCCTTGTATAGCATAACTCTACCTGTATATATAAGATCTTATTTTATTGAATAATACATACAATTGTTTTCTTCAAATTTAAAAAGTCAATATTGTTCGTTAAAAAAAAAAGTCAATGTTGAGATCTTATTGTACTTGTATTGTATGTTATGAGATCTTGCTCGCTCTATACCATCCCTCTTTACCTCAATTTATCTCGAAATTAAAAAAAAACGTGAAAATCGAATGATTGCACTGCAACAAGTAGTCACAAATAAAATTGACATTAAAGTAACGTTTCAATAAAAAAAATTGCGAATAAGGAAGAGATTATCATTTCCATAGTCGTTCTCAAGACCCAAAATTATAAATCCAAACATAAACAATAAAAAACTAACATCGCTAATGACTTCTCTCACATGAAGTTCTCTCACCAAGTGTTTTGGTTTTGAAGATCTGGGTAGCTTTAATTCATGTCTCGCTCCAGTTTTCTCGCGCGACCAGTGCGATCAAACCCTAAACGCCGATCGCCCAAATCCGGCCGATCCGCGATCGGAACAGCACCGGGATTAGGGGGGGTTTTGGTCAGGGGCGTGGTACTCCAGTTGATGACGCCGTTCTGTACGTGGGGAATCTTCCTTCGACCATGACAAGCAGCTGGCTCAGATCCATTTTCGAACGACATGCCGCGATCTCCTTCTGTTCTGTTTCAGCAAAACCTAATAGCAGAGGTCAGTATTTTGGATTTGTGACCTTCTATCATAGAAGGGATGCAGAGAGAGTCCGTGGTATCATGGACGGCACCCTCCTATTTCAACGGCGCCTTCGGGTCGATTGGTCCTTTAGGTCACAACCTAGGTCTCGGGGTAAGCGTTTGCCGCAGTCTGTTTCACGATCGGTTCCTCAGAATACCGTGGCTCCTTCAATGTCTAGGGCTTCACAATCCATTCCCAAGGCAGAGTTTTATCAAACCTGTTTGTCACCTCCCTAGCTCCGGGTCTCTCTCAGACAAATTGAAATGGAGTATTCTGGCCCTCGCGCGTGATAATTGGTCGCCTGAGCAAATTGAGGCCCTGCTTGCAGCTGAGGGTTTCAATGAAATTACGGTATTTTCCGTTGCACCAAGGACTTTTGCTTTAGCTTTTGGGAGTCGTGACTCCATGGAGACCATGAGGACTGCAAATTGGACTTGGTTAAATCAGTGGTTTGTGCGCTTTTATGATTGGAAACACATTTACAAGTTGGGTGAGAGATTTGCTTGGATTTCCATTACAGGTTTACCATTCCAGTCTTGGTGCAAGGAATCGGTAGTCAGCATTTCCAAATCTATGGGGCAGGTAGTGTTCATTCATCCCAATTTCGCCCATTTACGGAAGGTTCAGGTTTTTGATTCACACTGGGATGCTTTCAAGTCTGACTAGTTCTATGCGAGTCCATATTGGAAGATCCGGGTTCCAAATAGCAGTGACCGAATGTAAGGAATTGGATGTTGATCCTATGCCTCGATTACTACATGATCAACACTGCATTGCTAGTCCGGGGATCTCCACCCCGTCGAGTCCCGGCAGTGTTGGGTCGAGAGCGGCTGTGCGTCTCGCTCCGGGAGATGTTTTGGCACGTCCTGCAACGCCAAATCAGAATCAAATCTCGCCCAATCCGAACTCGGTCGACCCAGCGTTGGGCCCATTGGTATCTGATGAGGTCACTAAAGCCCATGCAAGTCCCATGCACCCAAACCCTATCGTCGATCATAACTCTCCTGATCGTGTTTCACGTCCGCTGGCTGTTCACTCTCCTCGCTCCTCGGACGCCACCTTCTCTGACCAGCCTCTCGCTTCTCGCGCTCCACCACCTCGTCTTGGTCGTTTGATTCTACGGTCTCCACCCCGGCCAAATACGCTTCCGCTCACTAAGCGGACTTCTGCAGATCAGACGCAATTGAACCCAACTGAGGTTTTATGGGGGTTTTGCAAAGAACTGGGTATTACTGCTAAGGGTCCATAACCGGAGTTACTTGATCGGCTTCATATTTTGGAGCACGATCGACCCTCAACAGCTTGACTTTTGGGTTTCGCCGCACCACGAATGAGTCTTCTCTCGTGGAATATATGGGGTTGTGCGGCGCCCCATAAGAGAGATCGCCTAAAATCTCTCGTTCAGTGACAGTGGCTGGTGCTATATCCAGGCTTGATCGGCTTCATATTTGATCGGCTTGATCGGCTTGATGAGTTACTTGATCAGACTCCGTGCTTCTCTTTCCTCCGGTTCCGTGGAGTCCTCTCGGCCCAAGGCTCCATCATCTGCAGGTTATGTGACGTTTATCCCGAGACTTGCTCTCACCTTCTCATCCACTGTGATTGATCTTATCATGTATGGTCCGGCGTTTTGGTTGGTGGTCTGGCTACACTGCATCGCCAGGGACCCGTTACGGGCTCTTGTCCTCCTGGCCGTCCATCATTGTTGGTCCAGTTATGGTTCGCAAGGCATGGTCCGGTTTATGCTCAATTGTTTTGTGGATTATTTGGCTGGGTCGTAATGGTTTAGTGTTCGAGGATCGTTTCCCAACCCCGACTGATTCGGTTCTCCAAGTCCAATGCCTAAGCTATTCGGTTTTACCGTCCTTGTTAAATGTTGTTTCCATTCCTTTTACCTTGGATGTTTGGCGTAGGACTCCGATTGTAGCTTTGGATTTTTAGCATTCTTTGCTCATGTACTTTGTATTTTCCTTTCGGGTTATTGAATATAAAGTACCGCTTGCTTATAAAAAAAAAAAAAAACCCTTTTCCATTTTTTTTTTTGTTTTTCATTTGTAAATAAAAATTATAATCCAAAAACTACCTAAATGAAACACACATGATATTCTTTCTTCTAGATATACCTCTTTTGATCCAGAGAAGAATCAATAATTATAAGAATGGAATGAGATTTCAATTTCAGTCACGACTAATATTTTTAATACAAACAGGACGAATGGAATGAGAATCTCATTTTTATTTCGATTCATGATTCGTAATCTCGAATAAAAATGATAATTGAAACGACACATACATACATGTATTGTTAGGTAGGCATGTGGATGACACAACGCAAACACTTGCCTTCTCTCATAAGATCAAAAGCTTTATTGATATCCTCAAATGGTAAATCATGTGTGATGAACTCATCCACCTGGATTTCCTGTACACAAATTAACACATATTTCAATCATGAAATCTGATTAGGACAACCAACCATAGTAGTTTTGTTTTGTTTTGTTATTCTTAATCGGAGAACCAACTCAACTAAAAGCTTAACTTGAGCCATAACCAGACACCCCTTGTCTTGTGAGTCAAGAATGCCTTGAACTAACACTTGGGTTGCTCAAATTTTTTATTATTTTATTTCTTGATCATTGAATTACAAGCATTTCAATTCCTTTTGACCAAAAAATTAAACAAACGACCCCTATGTGGATCCCTTATGCCCATTATAATTACGAGTTCATCGTACTAAAAACATTAAGTTAGTGAATACAAATTTAACACTTTGAGAGTGGATGTCGGCCTTAGGGCCTAACATTGTTATTTTCTTGTGTTTGTTGTCTTCACTTCATATATCTCTCTCCCCCGTATCATTTATCCTATAAATTTCAACAAATGCATTGCACACTAAAGGAAGCATATTTTGCACAAACCGAGTTTTTCGAAAATTTCGTACCTTGTTTGTATACATGTTTACCAATGACGGTAGATCTGATTTAGGTTTCCATCCTCCGAATAGAGATCCTCTCAATGTCTTACCAGAAAGAAGTAATCCATAGTGAGCTGTTACTTCAGGCTTCACTTTTGGTACCCCGAGAGTAACAGTCAAACCCCAACCCTACATAATATATGAAACAATACAAGGTAAAGCCACACCACACCTATCAAGTTTCATAAAGTTAAGAAATATAAACATAGGATGTATCAACTTACGTCACAACATGACTGCAGTGCAGTTGTTACCATGCCGGAATCACCAATGCATTCAAACGAGTAATCTGCTCCCCCGTCGGTCATACGTTTTATAACCTGTAAAGATTCGATATTGGTCTAAAAACCATAGCAACGGAACTTCAATACTTATATTTTACAAGTTTGTTTCATCAGCATCCTTTGCCAAAGTACTCCCTCCATCCCAAAATGAGTGTCTTTATTTCTATTTTGAGAAAAAAAGTGAAGGAGGATAGGAGAAGTTAGTTAGTGTAGTATATTTACTCTTGTATTTTTGTGATCATGTATTAAAAGGATATTGTTGAAGTGGTGACTAAAAGTGTCCCACATTGAAAAAATATAAATAGCTCTGATATCACACCTCCCCTGTAGTCTCCGGCCCGCTTGCAGACGGTTATGCCTGCAACGGCCTACGTGTGGAAGAAAAATGCCTACACGTGAGGGGGAGTGCCG
>JAYMTF010001288.1:0-24555 GCA_036897485.1 Pelargonium nanum | reverse complement strand
CACTCATTTTGGGACAAAAAATTTAGACAAACAGGACACTCATTTTGGAACGGAGGGAGTAATAGATAACTTTTTCTTTTTGAAATTTATGTTTCATTTTAACTCAACTATTAAACTATTTGATTAAGTCTATCTCAGAAACCGAGTTATCTTAGAACTCGTAGACTCATTAATTTTAGAGCTCCAAGTCATGTTATGGTTATATGAGAATGAGAAACACACTCATCAGGTGGAAAATTAGTGTTGGTGTGGTAGAATCCACATCAATCATGAGAATATATACTCACATTGATTAATGACATCATCATGACAGTGTCATGATAATGCCACCTTCATTCATGGATCATAGGCGTGAAGTACTTAACGGTGTTGTGTGAAAAATCGATCTAGTTATCATATTGAAATGCCAGTTGAACAACTCTTTACTTGGTGGTACATTTCCACTTATGACTCGAGACTTTAGAATAGTTGTTTTGGCACGTCTTGAATTGCTTCATTACGTGTATAGTGGTTAGCCAGCACAACGTGTGGCCATTGTTGGGATAGGCGGGCTTGGCGCAAATGTAATACTAGTGACACACGACATATAAGATTGTGTCAGACGAACATTAGTTTGGTCGATCTTTTGACACAGTTTGAAACACGACCGTGCCTCACTATAGTTTAGCCTTATAATTTTTGTTCTATTTTTTATTCTCATGTGCAGATCCAAACTATAAAATTATTGTACATAAAAATATATTTTCATGAGCAGTGAGAGAGAGTAGTGAGTGCAGTATAGTCTATATCTTGTGACCACACATTCATGCTATGATGTTACCAATCTAACCAATTGTTTTCTACTAGATTTTTTTACCAATAGTGCCAACAATCATTATGTTACAATTTATTAAATAAGCACCAAAATATTTGGACCAAAGTCGGTTCAATCTGAAAACTCCAACGTAGCATTGAAATTAATCGAATCGTACAAAGTGAAAAGATTTGTTTTCTGAGCGAAACACAAAAATTATAAGAGACAATGACATAAAAACACTCGTCAAATGTGAAAATGCTTGCTATAAATCAAATATAATCTAATTCGACATAATTTTCATATAATAGTTTCTCTAACTACAAGTGAGTAATTTGTTTTAGAAATCGCAATCATATAGATTGATTCTATGATAAAACACGTAAGATAACGACTTAAAAATAAAATTTGATTATTATATATGTATAAAGACATGTTTCATCATAGCAATTAGCAAGTTGCAAAGATAACCAATGGAGTCCATGAAAAACATGGATGATCGTAGTTTACATGGTGGATTGAAAAATCCAAAGGAAAATTGTGTTGAAAATATGCACCTACGAGAAACAAAACATCATATCATAAGTCATCATTTGTCTTTATTTATTTATTATTTTGCGCCGTTCTTTTACTAATGCACTATTTAAATTAATGATTGAGGCATGTACACATCGTATGTGTATATCTTTTATATATGTTCGTAAATAATTATGTGTATTATCAAATAATGATTATTGTATACGTGAATAAACGTGTAAATTAACATCTTTCAATCACCGATAGACTTGAAGACATTTATCGATGCATAAGTTTATATTTAAGTGACATGTAGAGCAATCTAAGTTAGGTGTGTGTGGACAGTTGCATCCACTAATTAATTTGGTTTAAAATACACCATATATTTCTTTACATATTTCAGGTTACTTGTTTTGTATTTGTCTTCACTAAAAATTTGAAAATATTAGATGAAACAAATGATACTAAAACTGAAAGACGTTGGTGCACGTACACTTCGTGCATGTCTGTTATATAAAATTATTTTAAGCTCCGTTAGCCAAAAAACATGACCATTCAACTTTGCCTAGTGCCTAAACCTTTATTTTGCATTTTAAGATCGTTTAACATGGTCATATCTACTTTTCAAATCTAGCATTTTATTTGTAATATTCATATTTTTCCTTGTAAAATTGTTCTTCAGCTGAAACCTTTTTTTAGAATTTTCTTGGCAGTTCAAAGCAATGAAAATCTGAAAACACATACACAAAAACCATGCAAATGAGCCTCTTTTCCATTGATATATGCCAGATTGAAACCATAAGTACAAGACCAAGAAACACAAATTAAACACAAAATTTCAGAACTCCCTCAAACCTTCTCTCCATTGTAGACATGCCCTCTCTTTCTTGCACATCACTTCACAACAAGAAGTGAAAAAAACAAGAGAAAGGAAATTTACAAAGGAAGCTCCTCTCTTTCTTCTTATTTTTCTTCTTATTCCAGAGAAAATTACATGAAGAAAGTTATGGTCAGGACTCAGGAACTGTATAAAAGCATTATAGTAGCAGACTACAATTGCTTTATATATAATGCTCAAACAAGTAGAAGAGGCTTAAGGATCATAGTTACTTACTCAGCTGATATATTTTACAGGTTACCAGCTATAGTGTTACTACTAGTATTCAGATTCGTGCTCGGGAACGAGACTATGCAGCTGTTAGAGGCGGCCCGAGGGAGGCTCCTTGGAAGAACTTGGGAGTTGAAGTGTAGCAGCGTTCGATTTCTTGTTGTTGCCTCTCGGGATAAGATGTATTGTCTTCTTCTTCCTCTTCTGCGTCCCATAGGAATCGAGCGTATGAAGCTAGGACATAGCTGCAAAAACATGGAAGCTGCATCAGTTTCAACAAGTAAATGTGGCAAGAATCACACAATTGGGAAAAAGACGGGCCATTTCAAAGAGCCTATAGAGAATTGAACACAACAAGTTATGGGAGAAACCGAAATTTGGAATTCAGTTAGATCCAATCCAAAACCCATTTGAAAGATCACATCTTTAAGGAAAATTAAGTTCAAAAAGCTTGATATCAAACAAGTTAACCATGAACTTGAAAGACGGGTCATTTCAAAGAATCTATGAACAGTTGAACACAACAAGTTATCGGAGAAACCGAAATTTGGAGTTCAGTTAGATCCAATCCAAGACAATTTCATTTATAATTGTAAAAACCCACTTGCAAGATCACATCTTTTAGGGAAAATAAGTTCAAACTCGATCATTACAATGAGTTGAGAAGCTCTATCTCAAACAAGTAAACAATGTAAAACTTGAAATTTTGTGCTAATTGAAAGGTAATCTTCAAGTACTAAGAACACAACCATGTCCTAGAATGTAGTAAGGACACCGAGCCCAAGAAGTTAAGATTGGTTCCATCCTAGTTTATAATGGCGAAAAACCACATGAAATAACACAACAAAAAGCGGCCATTTGTTACTAAAATCAATATATAATGAACCAAGAAGCTATTTAAGGTACTAACAACAGAACAGCTAAATCAATCCATAAAAGACCATTTTAACCAACTTCACTCCTCACGTTACTTATCCATATGAAGAGCTTAAAATGGTCGAATCAAAGCACGAAAAAGAAGATAGTTTGACAAATTGCACATCAAAACAAACACCCATGTGGTTGGTTAAACACACATAGCAAGAGTTCAAATACAGCAATTTAACCTGAAATATGAATTCGAAAGCTTGATCCAATCACTACGAAGAGCTAAAACAAAAGCCAACAATTTGAGATTTCCTAAAATACTAATCAAAACAAACACCACTCTAGATACAAACAAACATAGCAAGAGCTCAAATATAGCAATTTAACTTGAAATGTGAACAAAAATGATTGATTCAAGTACTGAATCTTAGTCTCTTACCAATCATCTGGGGCTGTTTTCACAGCTTGATCATAGTAATTTTCGGCTCGATTCGCATCTTTCTGGTTCTGCCATATTAGATCAGCGTAAAGAGACAGCACATTTCCATCACTAGGATTAGCCAAAATTGCTCTCCCACAATACTCCTCTGCTCTGTCCAATTCTCCTCTAACCTAAACAACACAAAACATCAAAACTCAGAAACTCCAAAACTAAAATCAATCACAGACCAACAACAACAAATAAAAAAAAGTTCAAATTTTTACTCACATCTTTCAAAAACCTAGCGTAGTTTCCAAGCAACAAAGCGTTTCCTGGGTTGGCTTCGATCATCTTCTGGTAATAAGCATCAGTACTATCACTCCCATGGTTGTTACTCTCAAAACCCTCGGACCCACCACCATCTCCGCCGCCGGAACCTCTGCCGCCGCCACCGCCGCAGATCTTGCCACCGTCGCTTCCATTTCCACCGCCCAAAACCAGAGTCTGCAACACATTCCGCTCCTTGCCCACCACTCCACACCCCTCGCCGTCCACCAAACCCAACCCAGAGCTCGAAAACAACCTCTCCATCGGAGACGACAACGACCTCGAAATGGGTTTCAGCTTCAGCTCCGCCTCCTCCGGCTCCGCCACTAAGTTTCTGAGCCCGTGAGGAATCGGGTTCTTCTTCACGGGCCGGGGCGGGCTGTGGAGGTGGGTCTCCGCCACCAAATGCGAAGCTCTCTTCTCGTCGCCGGCGGTGGCCGCCGGAAAATGAAACGACGACGCCGAGAAGCACACTGGTTTGGTCCTCTTGTGCTGGAAAGGAGCGGTCTCCGGCTCCGGCGAGAGGTCCGGGAGCCACGAATTCATGATCGGCGTCGAGGAGCTTCTGAGAAGCATTTTCTCGAGAAAAAAAGTGTTGATTTTTCTTGGGTTTTTTGTTGTTGGGTCAGTTACAGAGAACTGAGAGAAGTAAAAAGGTGGAGGCTTTAATTTATAGAGCGGTAGAGAGAGAAACAGGGGATGGGTGAACCTGAGCCGTTGGATCGGAATCAGGAGATAGACGACAAGGATTTGTTGCATGGCACGTGCTACGTTGTGTGCTGTCTTCAGCGTACAAGCTCTGAGGGCTTGTACGGTGGCCGCAGCCTCTGAGGTACGTACACGTTGACTCTGGTCACGTGAGGTGTGGGACCCACAAATGTTAGAAGAAATTTATTTTTTTTTTTTTCTATAAACCCAAAATAGTAAGTTTGGACAATTTTATTTTGATTTGTTCAATTCTATAAAAGGTGGGTCTAAATGTCTAATAAATCTGTTGGCTCGTGATATTTATCTATCACTTGGAAGCTTTGTTGATTTTTTATATTTATTTTTTCAGATTTTTACTGTTTCTTGAGATATTTTTCAAAATGTAATTTGAGTCTGGTTTGAATTGAGAATACCGAATTTATATCTCACTTGAAAATGAGGCGGATTTCCAATCTTACATGTGAAATATGTATACTCATGCGAATTGGTCCAATTCGACTTGATTTGAAAAGTGGTAGGTTTCAATCTGTAGATACAAGTCCAAATTGTTAGTTCTAATGATATATGTGTATTGAATAAGATTATGTTTTAGAATAATTAGGACTCATTAGTAAAATTCGGTAGATTCAACAGAATATTGCGTTAAATTTAAGACGATAAATTTTACAAATTTAGTGAAATTCAACAAGATGTCATGTTATTATTTGTTTGATTTGTCCTTACCAAAATAACCGTGTAACTTTATTTTTCTCCTCTTATTTAGTATCATTTTGGGTCAAATTGATTCCTAATTTAGTTTTAGTCTCTTCAATATCGATTTTGTGACAATTTTCTTTGATTTGATTTTTGTAGCAGTTTTATATATCCAATTGACTTGGCAACTCAAACCATGAGTAAAAATACTCAAGTGTTTTTGCAACATTTTATCGGCTCTACTTTTTTCTACTAACTGACGAGATACATAAGAATCAATGAAGTACTACTATTTGATAGAAACACGTGCATTTTTATGCTCATTTTGTTTAAATCCGCGGGCCACACTCTCACAATTCACATGTAAAACCCGAAATTTAATGCACACTTGTTGTGAGTCAATTTGAATTTGAACCTGTTACTTGATCACCTTCGACCACAAAATTTGAATTATTAGCTCTAATATACAGTGTGTATGTGTGAAAATGTACTAATTTGACATATAATAAACTCAATTAAATTTAAATCAAACCAATTCTGCTCAAAATAAATAGTAAAGATCATTTCAAAACAATTTCCTATGAAGTAATATGGAAAACAATCGAATTTAAAGGAATATAAATTTATAGTTACATCAACTTATATTAATGTAGTTATTGATCTTTTTTGCACAAAGATCTTTAATTTACTAAAGTTTTATAATTCTATATAGTTCAAATGAGTGTAATAAATAATTTAGTGGCATAAAAATTCTTACATTTTTTTAATTAATTGACTGTATCAAAATAATTAACACACCAAGATAATTTCTTTTTCTAATTCAGACAATTACAGATTATGTCTTGATTTGATAATCCAACATATATTATTGATGACATGTACACATAAGAGCCACTTTTGTAATAGAAGTGTACATATTTTGGCATGTTTTTTGTGTACAATATTTTCAGTTAAATCTTTATGTAATTATTTTTTTTTTTTAAATTAAATGAGCTACACAACAGGGGGTAGCTCTCCCATTTTATGTAATTACTTATTGTTTAAAAGTAAACAATTTAATTCGTGAACAAAATTTCTTAATTCATTCTTTTAAGACAAATAAAAAAAATTATACCCAAGGGTAGTGGCGCAGTTGGCAACATAGACTATGTGAGTGGAAAGAGCGCTTGCCGATCCCCACTCAACAGAATTAGTCTGAGTGTGGTAAAACGACTTAAGGTGTCAACCGCGAGTGTGCGGGCCCACTCAAGAATCTCATGGTACGGAAATTTTTATTTATCCTTTTTAAAGACAAATGTCACAAATCTATAATTTTTTACATTTATTTCAATCTATTTTACATTGAGCCGTCCCGGCCCAACAAAAAAAGGGTTCGACCCCGCCGGTGAACACCCCTAACCATGAGCTCAATCATCATTTCCAAATTCCAATGAGCAACACATTTGAATTCCACAGATTCTACAGCAATCGCACACAGTTTCTTTCTCAAGTAAAATACAATCTTCTACGTGTTAAAAAATTCTACCGTTGAGACAAAACCAACTCACATTCTCTGCACATGTAGCACAAGCCAAAAGAGACCAAAAACAAAAGGACGGTCCTGGTTTAAGCTGAAAACTAGTCCTAGTAAAGAACAATGAGTGACACACACACAAGTGATCAATATAATTGCTTGCTACTATTCATTTCTTCTCTTATCATCCACCAACCAACCAAGCCATTGTTGACACATAAGGGTTCTTCGGAAAACGACCCGGGATTCGTATTTTTCACAGCCATTGGTGTCTACTTGCTTGATTGAGAAGACTGTCACTAACAGGGGTGTTTCGAATTCTCAATCAATCATTGTTGCATAACAAAAAAGAAGGTATCTTAGTTGCAGCCAGTTGGTTTCTGTCCACCCCTAGAATTACACTGATCTTTTTCGTGTCTCGCCCATAGATTTTTAACCGAATAGGAAGATTCGCCATGTTACAAGGGATATGAGACTTCGCACGACGTTGTGTTTACTAGTTACTACCTCTAATGAACCTTGAAGAAAGTTACACTTTAGAGTTGGCTATTCGGGTTTCAGGTCGGATCAGGCCTGGTTTTCTGGGTTCGGGTCATGTTTTGGTTTCTGTCCACCCCTAGAATTGCACTGATCTTTTTCGTGTCTCGCGTATAGATTTTAACCCGCATAGCTGAATTCGTCACATATCGTTGTGTTTACTGCCACTAACAAACCTAAAAGAAAATCACACTTTAGAGCTAACAATTCAGGTTTCAAGACCAAATTGGGCCTAGTTTTCTGGGTTCGGGTCATCTCTCCTTTGGGGAAATTGTGGGTCGGGGCAGACCAAAGTTGCAGCCAGTTGGTTTCTGTCCACCTCTAGAATTACCCCGATCTTTTCGTGTTTTGCCCGTAAATTTTAACCCACATAGCTAGATTCGGGATATGAGACTTCGCAAGTCGTGTTTACTAGCTACCTCTAACAAACCTATAAGAAAGTTACACTTTAGAGTTGGTAATTCATGTTTCATGTCGGATTGGATCGGGTTTTTTGGGGTACAGGTTGAAAAGACCTAATCCGCCCTGACCCAAGTTCATAAAGCCTGCTAACATTACCAACATACCAGCCAACCTCCAATCACACTAAGTAAGAGCATTACCAACTCGAGGGAACGAGTCCCAACCACTACAATGAACACGAGGAGAGCATTGAACCACGAATTGTGCATGAACTAGAGTTTGTCGTATTATGCTTAACATACGTTGATAAATTATAATAAAATACGTTACATATTCTAGCAACCAGATTCAGGGTACAAAAGGAGGGTCCGTACCTGGTTAGTTGTCAAGCTATCCTTTTCGTGGGTTGGTATTTGTCTAGCCTTGTATGTACAGCAAAAAGACTCCATCCCACATGGTCAGTTTGGTACCTTTGCAAGTTCACACCCAGAAAAGTGGGAACTGTGGCTTGTGGGTTGGTAAGTTTGTTTGCAGTCGGGATCATCCTGTGCTTCAGACCCTTCACGTTTGATGAATCAAATAAATGAACAGTTAGTGTTCGACATCCAAATTGAAGGAAAAAAAAAAGGGGAAACAAAGAGAAATCATTCATGATAATGTCAAAATTCTCCCATGTGAACATCACACTACATGCTTCCCCTCACATATTTGAAATTATTAAGAAGTTTTCAGCATATTTTCTTCACAAAGTATAGTTCTAAAGAGTTACTATATCATCTTAAAGATAGGCACATTTAAGTGTAATCTCGGGGCTATAATTGTAATCTTAATCCAACGTTTACCACTTCTCCTAGTTCTTGACTCAAACCCGTGACTTTAGAGCCACAAGGCGACAACATTATTGTCATGTCAAAACTCATCCGCTTCCCCGAGTCCTCAATGATATTATAAAATGCATGACTAGTCCCCTAAACACGAACATGAAGGGGAACATGAAACGACTCATTCATATCAATTTCGACAACTTCTCTTCACTCAAGAAAATGACTCGTTCAGTAGAGTCACATCAAATGTTATCATGTATAACCCTAAAAATTAACTATAACATCTCAAAGGTAGGCGTATAAGTGTAACTAATTGGTTAGATTTGTAATCTTAATCCTATCTTATCCGCTTCCTCCCCTAGTCCTTAATGATATTATAAAACGGCTAACTAATCCACTAAACCGAGAAAAAAAAAGGAGAGGATATAAGGACTCATTCGTGTCAATTTATCAATCCCTTATCTGTTTAACTTTAAGAGGCAAAGGCCTTTCAAAAACAAAATTGGAGCTTGCAGAAGGTGCAAGTAATTGCAGAAATTAGAATAGCATCGTGGGTCAATTCCGACCAAGAACTGTTCATGGACTCCTAAAACCCATTTTGACTTAAAACTTTATGATATTCCAGTCGAAATAGGCACTACCCTCCTCGCCTTCTCTCAATTTAGTAGATATTTTTTTCATAATTTTTCTCTAAATTTCAGGTTGTTGACAGCACTCACTCCTAAAAACAATATCACGATAATTATATGATATCATAAGTGAAGAGTACAAAAATATCGATATCGGTAGAAAACAACTTCATCTTCTATTCATAAGAATATGATAGATGGGATTGATGTTTCACTCCAACTCAGCATTCACTTTCTGGCCTCATATCCTGCTTAATGCTATCTAATGGATTCATTTAAACAGATATCTATATGATTAGATTTTGAAAATGTCGGGGAAAAGATTAGCTCGGAAATTACTCTCTTCTCGAGAACTTCACCTTCTAATTACAATTTACTTCAACTTCATTAAAAATACAAAGTACCAACTTACTAACTATGATTACTTTTAAGAAAAATGTTATACAGTTACACCAATCATACCATGGAGAATAAAAAGAAGAAATTTCAAATAATAATAATAAATACAACAACGACAAACAATTAGTAAGCTAGTATGGAAACTATACGCAATACATTACGATGAACTACAAATATACCATCACTATCAGAAGTATAACTTAGTATGGTCTGATTCAACTGTGTTCTTTTCCGTCTTTTGGGGGAGACTAGACATATTCATGTCGTGCTCAGTTGCACTCACTAAAGCTAATGACAAAAGTCATTTACTTTCTAACACAATATAGACCATAAAACTTATTTTTTGAGGCCACGAATCTCTAGTTGTACTAGGACCACCTAATACTGTTGGAAGAGAGAGCAAGCAACCTGAAACGCTATGGTGACTGAAACAGATAAGATGATGCAGCAAGTCTCTAGCGACTAGCCTTCTTGAATGGTTGAATCTTGCCGAGTAAAAAAAGTGGGGTCTTTTGCAGCTTAAACACATAAAACACATACCTAAAACTGTAATCCTAAATTTAGACATCTTGATGTCCCCGGTCACATTCATCTAACAAACAAACCGCTTGCTATCTGAAACAGTTTCAAATTTTGTCGCGAGCAAGCTACTACCAATACTGAATACTCAAAATTCTCGTATGTTTTTCGAGGAGTACTCCCCAACAGGGAGGTCCAAGATTTGACTTACTCATATACGTCGCGATTATCTAAAAATAAATAAATAAATACGACCAAATAGAGCCGGCAATTCGGGTTTGGGTTGGGGCAGGGTTTCAGACTGAAAAGTGAAATACCTGCAATTTTTCTTATATTAAATCTCAACCAGAAAAATAATTAGGTGTATTTATGCAACCCAAACCCGCAAAATGCAAGTCAGATGTCCGGTGCTAGTGGGTTCGGGTCCAAAATGCCACCTCTACTACTAACCAACACAAGATAATTCATCTTATTCTAAATTTTATTGTCGTTTGTGAATTTGAAATCAATATGATTTTCCTTTATTAGCTCAATAAACAAGGGGACAACAGGGTTGTTTATGGAATCAACAATGATACTTGAATTTTACAAAATTGCTATCACAACCACATGGATAGATAAATGAATAAAATGCAAGTATATGATTGACGCCTATACAAACACAATCCAGAATTTTCTGCATATATATTTTGCTTATCCCATCAGCCACTAATATATATACAAAATATAAACGCTTACAGTCATTTCCTAAATCGAGATCCTTTGTCTGGTTTATCATTATTCCACCCTTCCCATGCAAAAGACCAGAAGAACAGAGACATCCAGATAAAAACAGCAAAGAAGATCCGCACAGTGTCCTGAAATCTATTAAGAGTTCCTGCAAGACCTGCTCCGTGATATAAACAGCCAATGAGAATGCAATTTGGAGAACATTCATCACAAGGAGTTTGGGCACTTTAATAAAGAATCTAGAAATATACCAATATATCAAAAGTTAGTTTGCTTTTTATTTTATTGAGAGAGAGAGAGAGAAAGGTGACATATAATATTATGGAACAGTCAACAACAGTGCAACAGCAAGTAGTTTTGTAGTTTTTTGAAAGCCCTCGTAAAAATTTCTCTTCTTTGTCCAAATACACACCTAACAACTATTTGTCAAGGATACAACTCTAGTTATATCTTCCCACTTCATCACCATAACCAAGCAATGAACTTCACGTGAATAAAAAACAAAGAAAGATGCCCACTAAAACACACAGAAAGAGTAACGATAGGCCATGCCATGATTTTTGCTTTCTTTGAGAAACCTCATGGTCAATATTTTGGAGGCCAGTGGCATACAGAACCAAAATGATATTTCCAATCTAAAGGGCGGTGCAAATATTCAAATTCAGAATCTGACTGATGAGGTTGACAGAAGAGCGAATCTAAAGCAGACAAATCTTCTACTGGTGTGATGACGGACGATGAGAGCAATATGCTTGAACTAACTCTATTTAATTAAATGTAGCGATATGCATAAATGCAACTTCACGTGAATCTTGGATAGCACTATATTTTGGCAGGTGAAGTGTGCCATCAATCTCAAACCAAGCTTAGAACCTTCGTAGAAACAACTAAATCTACCGAGTATCTTCACACACTAATTCATTCAAAGGCAAAGAAAACTATAAAAAAACAATTAAAAAAAACGCAAAAACAAGAAGACTATACTATACTCATTAGTTAAACATTGCTCTTGGGTTGCTACAGAAGCTACACAGTGTTGTATCTCGAAGTGAGTACAACTTACATATGGAAAACATCTGAAGTTTGGAACCCATGCTACTCCATTGTTCTACTCGTAACTATTCTAAACAAATCAAAGATAGTCCAAGTGTTAAACTACCAATTACTCTCTCCGTCCCGAAATGAGTGTCTTGGTTTCTACTTTAAGAAAACTTAGGGAGAAGTTAGTTAATGTCATACAAGTTAACAAACTCAAGGATACTAACTTATTATGGGAATCTTATTGATAATTCATACATAACTGAGGTCCTACATAATGAAGAACTACACATTTATAACTATATATACACTATTTTTTAGACCCATTGTCTTAGTTGGCCTCTATCTAAAATCATGAACTAAATTTTTCCATAAACCCCCAAACATCCAATTTATGGCAAGTATGTGATTTTAAGAACACCCATTTTCCATCTAAAGATGAGCTTGCTTTCAAATTAAGAAAAACTCCACCTTTACCCATACGAAAATTCAACAAACAGTATTGAAACAATCACAATATAGTTACAGAACTGTATATAAACCACAATTTATTAAAAATTCCAGAAAAATCAGAAAATGAACCTATGAGCTGAAGCGAGCTCTTGTCATTGTCCGGGTCGCTCTCCGGCGGCGGCGAAGGAGGTCCGGGGCTCGAAACGCGACAACGGCGGTGGCGGATGTGGAAATTTGGGAGAGGTTCGCGGCGGAGATGGAGCGGAGAGAAGGGTTGGGGACGAGGAGCGAAGAATTGGGTTCTGGTGATTGAAGAGAACAGGAGAGGAATTGGAGTGGAATTGGGAGGTGGGTTTTGGTTGGTGCTTCTCGAGGGAGTGAAGGAAATGGAAATGGCCATTTTTTTTGTTTTTCTGGGAAACGGAAATGGAAACTTGGAGATTCCCGGGAAAATAGATTCTCGGATTTTCATTTTTTCTGTTTGGATGGTATAAGATGGGCTGGGCTTTGGTTCTAAGGTTGATTGGACTTTTTTTATTATTAATGGGCTTTATGGGCCAGATTAGTTAGGCCTTATGATTCTCTGTATTTTATTGTATTATTATTTATAAGTACTTATTCTTAGAATAAACTCATATTGAATAGTATACACGACTCGATCATGACCCAACACATTCTCTAAGATATATTCAACACATTCGGCACGACACAGCTCAACACGTTATTAGAATTAATTTATAATTATATATGTTGGGTGTGTCGTGCGTGTGCATATTTTATAGGCCCAAAACCATCGCTACACATTTACTATATGTGTTGGGTCCTCCAAAACAAAACAATTACAAAATATGTGAGTCCAAATACGCTAATTTTGTACATCTGTATGAATTTAATGCTCAAGTCTTTTTTTCTTTTTTCTTTTTTGAATAAATGCCCTAGTCTTTTATATTTCTTGTTAACAAAAAAAAATATGTATAGTAATAGCACATAGTGGCATAGGGAACGGTCCAAAAACAAAATAAGTGTGGCTATAAATGAAGCAAATATAAAATAGCTATTGCTTAACCAATGGGTACAACAAAGACAAGTACATTTTTTTGTTGATGAGTTACTCATTTTACCCAACAGAAAATCAAATACAAAAACAATATTACGTATCATCATCACTATACAACATAAGTTGATGGGTCCTTTCTCTTATGAATTATCATCATCTTATTGGGACATGACATCTACTACTTGTCTTCTTTCAATTACTACTCATCGTTTTCATGCATGTAGAGTTGGTATTTTCTTGGTATTTTGTGGGTTTTTAATAGTCAATTGACCATGAAAATAAAATAAACAAATCCCAAGAAAACAACAATGAAACCAAAGAATGAAACAATGTTGAAAATTATATACAAATTTGTTTCAAAAATCCGATTGTGTCAATTTAATAGCAAAAATTGTTCGATTTTATTTGCTTTAATTTTTATCTGTCACTAGTTCTGTTGGTGCAAATGCAATAATAAGATATGCAGAACGAGTCATTATAGCACGTCCGTCAAATTATTCAAATTAATATATGATACACATTGAATATTGAGAGACATAATAGCAATAAATATGGTTATGATGATCATGACTCATCTTCTCCATTACATTAATATGCTATATTTTCAAGGATATTACTCACAATATATATGATATATCTAGGGTTCAAAGATCTTATCTCCACATCTACATTTCCAAGAGAGAAGATAATAGTTTTCATCTTCTTGTTTGGAAATGGAAGCTCTAATAAAACTCTTGTAACTATGTTGGTGATGAGAAGGAATGACCAAAGTAGCCTTGCATGGCTTGCAAGCCAAGCACTTGTTCACACACCTTGGTGGCCTTGAACCCACTAGCTTGTGCTGCTCCAAACCCATCTGATCACTCTTCATTGCATACACTAGCAAAAATCAACACTCAATAAATTGAGAGCACAACAAAAGCTAAACAGCAAAACAACATATAGTTTACCATAATAGTTATTAGTTTGCTTGTTTCAATTCTTGTATGTATTTGAAAGAAACAACAAAGGTAAATATTGTGAATTTGTTGAGTTCATATCTTTTAAGTGTTTAAAAAGGATAAAAACACTATGAAATTTCACGTGGAGAACAACTATCAAGTCGTTGGTTTCACTTCTCGTAAATGCTTGAGAAAGCAATGGAAACAAAGCATCATGTAGGTATTTAGATTTTCAAGTGACTTTTACAGAGTTTATTTCAATCCGTGTGAATGTGACGACATCTGATTAAAAAGAAAACAAAAAGTGGGTTTTGCATTATTTACCTGAATTGCTGAGTAGAAGTGAGATTGAAAAGGTGAAGATCAGTGTGACCACAGCAGCTTTTAGTACATGTGTTGATGAAGGAGCCATGAGAGTGTAGCCAAGAAAAGCTTGAAGAGACAATGGGTGTTTTAAAGGGACTTGGTGATTAAAGTTTAGTGTGAAAGAGAAGAAAATGTTGGTGGGTATTGGAGACAAGATTAAGAGTTGTTGGCTTTACAAGGAACATATCTCTGATCTTCCATTGCTTGCTCTCCAATCACACCACCATGAGTCCATGACCATCCTCTCTCTCTCTCTCTCTCTCTCTCTCTCTCTCTCTCTCTCTCTCTCTCTCTATTTGAATGGGTTTATGTGGATATGTGGAGTATTCTTTTTGGTCTTTTTGGGAAATTGTTGCACTGACTTTTCTTGGTTTTGAGAGACTCACAATGACTCAAGTAACTATTGGCTAATCTTTTTCTTGATTAGCTGTTTTTAATTGACCATAGCAACTTCAAAAGGCCGAACTACACAAAACCATAAACCACCAACCTATGGTTACAAGCAATAAGGTCAATGTGAATTGGCAAGTGGCAAGAGCCCTTCTTTTTAGTCTTTGTGGTATGCTTTGGTAGTTGCAATTTATATGATAAGGTTATGATATTAAAAGGAAATTAATTAATTTAGTTGGAGCGCACACCCAATACTCTGTTATTTTGTATATTTGGGGTCGGGTTTCTCGTGTAAAATTGTCCGATGAAAACATGTGTGTGTTTTGGATCGATCCAATTTACTATGCCTGCATTGCTTGATATAATAATGAGGTTGCAAATTGCTATGGTATTGATATACAAATAAGTCTATTTGTTATTAGATATTTATACAAATAAATTTATTTGTTATTGGAAAGCAAAGAGATCGCGTGGCCTAATGGATAAGGCGCTCGCCTCCGGAGCGGGAGATTGTGGGTTCGAGTCCCACCGTGATCGGATCTTTTTACAAATTAAAATATTATTTATTTTTCTGAAAAATATAATACATTATATCAACTTTTATTTTTCTTTTGAGTTGTATTTTTTTGAAACCTCTTTTGAGTTGTATTTTAATTACAATGAGATAACACAAGAATTAAAATTTCAAAATCTACAACATATATTTCTTTTCTTTCTAAAAAGAGAAAAATGATCCAAATTTATCTTCAAGATATCTCTTTTATTATTGAACTTTTATGTATTTTTATTGATTTTTATTTTTATTCCTACTATTTTTCAAATTTTACCCCATCGAACGATGCATTTTTATAATATGTCTCGTTATTTTAAAATATTTTTTCATTATCTTACAATTTTGTCTTCACTGAGTAAATATTCTGAATCCGGCCATGTTTATAGAAAAAAATACTTGTCACGTGGTGGTGAATTAAAATGGTACACCCATCAACATTTTTTTTTCAATACACCATTTTATTCTTATATAAACTTGAACATGAAACACACTCTTCAAAGGGGATAATTACAATCTATCACACACATTATCACTCAATTTTAACCTCTTTCACATCCTTCTTCATTTTCTCATTTCTAGGAACAATAATATTCAACACACCATCTTTCAACGCGGCTTTAATCTCATCCGCTGTAGCGTCTTCAGGAAGCACCATGCTCGTGTTATAGTATCCATATCTTTTCGCCGACCAGTACTCGTCGTCGGACTCCTCTTCCTCCTCTTCTTTGTGCTCTCCTTTTATCGTCAAGACCCCGTCAGAGACAGTGATCTTGACGTCATCCTTGGCAAGCCCCGGGACATCGAACTGGAGCTTGTAGCAATCGTCTTGCTCCTTGACTCTTCCCATAAGTTGGGAAGGGAATGGGATTAGGTTCACATTCTCGAAGAGCTTGTTTATGTTCTCGGTTGCTTGAAGAAGTGCATTTCCTAGAGCCGGAGGAAAAAGCTCTAAAGAGAAAATAAAAATGATTGAATATTAGTTCACTTAAAAAATAGTATCACTTAACCAACGTAGAGCTGACAATTTAGAATACGTGGATTCTCAAAAATCTACAAATTAAGTGAGATAAACTTGCATCATTGCATGAACTAAACCTGGCAACATGGGTCGGGACAAAAAACTAACATGTACTTATTTCGTAACCTCTTATCGACTTTAACTTGTCCCATTAAGACATGAGCCCAAAGTGTTAGTTACACAACCTCACACATTTTACACGGAAAACCAAAATCCAATTCAAACTCACAACACGCACATCTTTTTGTGGTTTAGTTTCGAAAAAGTTTCTTTCAAGCAAAACTTGAATTGTCAGCTCTACTTAACGTTCCCGTATGAACAAAGTGAAAATATAAAAAAAAAACATACCATAAGGGGTAGGAAGGTGACGATCACTATCCTTGTTCCTCCAAAACGAGAGACCCTTCCAATTCCTTCCTCTCCTCCTCGGAAACAGCTTGAACTTCTTGCCACCATCGGACACAGCCACCTCCTTCGTACCTTCATGAGTCGGTTGTTTCTGGTCGGAACCAACGACCTTGTCCGGAGCAGAAGCTGAAGTAGCAAACCTCTTCACAACCTCATGATCTTGACCCCATTTCGAACCAAAAGCTCTCTCACCAACCAAAGAAGAGGAAGAGAAGAGCTTCTGGTTCAGATTCTTGATAGCCAAACGAGCCAAAGCCATTTCTTGTCTGTTTTCTTTTTGATTCTTGAATATTTGTTGTTTTGTGTTGTTGGGTTTTGAGTGTTGGGAGAGCAAGAATTTAAAGAGGTTTTGGAGGAACCAAGGAAGGCTCTAAGAGGTTCTAGGAAGTGATTTTGTGATGGCATCAATGTCACTTCATGATTCTTCTCCAACATATGCTATAAAGTGTTGTTATGGTATAATCTATAATTGTGAAGAGTTTTCTAGATTGGTTTGGCAAAATATGGGTCGGGCCGGGAAATGGACCGGACCGGATTATTTTTTTAATCTTATTGATTTCGGTCCAAATTAGTCTAGTACGGTCCGAGACTTGGGCATATTCCAAATTAGTCTCTGATCCCTTCAATTCGAGTTGGCCCGAGTCTCAGGCTGGGATAAGTTAGGCCTATCGGTGGCAATTCGGGTTGAAATGCCTCACCCGATCATAAGCCATAAGGTTGGTTGTGGGTTCATTTGGGTTGCGGGATCTTTAGGTCTCGAAACAGGCAGGGTTAGGTCCGAGCCCTGAGGTAGCAACTTGGGTTGAAAATGTCTAATCCGACTCGAAAAAGAAACAAAATTGGTATAGAAAAAGAAAGAGATGAGTTATTTTCTTAGGAAGGTCTAGAAATTTTGCAAAACCTTCCAAAACTAGTTTTCAATGAAAATTACAACATGTCTACATAACAAAGCTTGTAAGGTGAAAAAAACCCAGTGAGGCCATGCAAAAGCATATAATGTTACAGTTGATGATACACAAGCCCTACTTAGCTTCATCACCATTTCTCTATGGAAGACATTTAAATGGTACAAACCGATTCGAAGACGAGTTTTTCAATACCAAAACCAACCTTCCAAACCCGAGCGCCGCCTCTTCAATCATACAACCCTTCCTGTTCCCATACGTCCACTAGAAAATCAACCATTTCCTGATAACATTTGAAATTAACAAACAATAAGCAAAGGCACGAGTATTTTACGAGGAAAAGGAACGGTGCATATTGAGTTAATTAGAGACGTACGGAAAGAGGGATAGGTTGGGGAAACGGCTTGTTGCTTCCTAGTAAGCTTTCGTATGTAGCGTTCCAACTGCAAAGCCAGAATTGTTTAAGCATGCAGAGACAGTGAGTGCTGGCAAGAGACAAATGCGTAATGATCAATAAAAGTAACTAGGGACTTCCACACGACCCTAGGATTAAACGTTCTATCAGTATATCATTAGAATTTAGAGTATCGTTAATAAGTTAGGAACCGACTTGAAACCAGTTTGCAAAATACGTATGCACTAAAAGGGTCATGACGAAAAATGTGGACTACACAACTTGTTATTAGCCGCTCCAAGATGACTGATCTAATTTAACAAATGATATGCATGTAGTCACGAAAACAAGTACGTACATATGAACTTTAAATTACTCCTACCCACAACCACCAAGAGTTTTTATCTATCATCACAAATCCTAGTGCGAATTTGGATAAATTCCTGAATCTATCTCGTTGAGGGTGAGCCTTGGCGCAACGGTAAAGATTGCTGCCTAATGACTTGAGGTCACGAGTTCAAGTCAAGGAAACAGCGTCTCTGCAAAGGCAGGGGAAGGCTGCGTGCGTGAATTATCCTACCCAGACCCCCAAAATGGTGGAAACTTTGTGCAAAAGGCCGCTATTTGTCTCGTTCTTGTTTCTGATAAACGAGTCCTACCCATTATTTTTTTTAACTCTAAGTTCGTCACTGAATTATGTTCCAATGGTGCAAGCTGAGTAATGAGTATTGATCTAAATATCCAAACCCGTTTAAAACACTATAAGCGTTTCTAGTAGGATTGGATACCATAAACTGCATATGAATGAACACTAAAATTTCTCTCTTGCTTTTGACTTTCTACTTAAGAGATGGGATTGTTGCCTCAATTATCAAGTCATTTGTCAAATCATATTAGAAAACTCCAAAAACACAGCATAAATGGATAAGATTGTAGGGTGGAAAACGACGTTGGCTGAAAAAAAAATTATCAGCCTCGTGCACTGGCAATCATGGCGTTCACTTTTGTGAATATCTCAATTGTTCACAATTCGTCCACAGAAGTTCTCCATTTACTTTGCCCAATAAAACTAGCTATATGCTAACAAAAAAAATTATAAATAAAACAAAATTAAAAAACTAGTTGTATGTTATATCCAGTCCCTTCCCATGAAGACCTAACCAATCACGAGAGTTTGCTGACAGATCACTAGGTTGGTCCAGTCCCAATAACTACAGTTCACAATATTATGAAAACAAATATAAACTTGTACCGGAACTTTAGTTGTGTAATAAAATATCTACATTCAAGATTTTCGAGTAAAAAATCAATAGAGTAGGCTAAAAAAGTGTTACTAGTTATTCCTTTTTCTTTAAGCATTGACAGATAAGAAAGTAAAATAAAAGTATGTATTGCATGGTGTTAATATAAGAGCATCATTAGCTTCAATAATCTAGAGCAAAAAAAACTCACCCTAATTTAGGTTCCCGAGCTAATTGTGCCGGCTTTGCAAATTTTTTATTTCCTATCCAACGCTGCCTTGTTTGATTCCAGAGAAGAAGGCCTAAAATCAGAACTTTCACATGTAAGATCTTGTGTATAAGAAACTGCACACCTTCAAGCATACTACAAAGTACAAACACTTCGAGATGTAGCGACCAAATTAGAGCTGGCAATTTGGACCTGAACCAGGCACCAAAAATTCAACCCATATTTTTGCAGGTTCAGGTTGCACAAAATAGGCCCGATCAATTGTTGGGTCGGGTTTGTCATGCAAGATATGTGAATCAGGTCAGGCAACCCGCATCTCTAGTGAGTTTGGTTCTGGTTATGTCTTTTCAACCCGAATTGTCAGTCTTTAATCCAAATAGTCAAAAAAAAAAAAAAAGAGGAATGATTAGAACTTGCCGTGGTTAACATATTCACCCGGGGTGCTAGCGCTGCCAGTCGTATCCAGAGTTTGATTTGATGTGCTGATAGACGAAATGCTTCCCTGTGATTGAGCCGCACTGTTGTCCATGTCGCACGTGCTGGTGGTCCAGAGATCCTCCGATATGCTAGGTTTCTTCAATGGTGCACCATGGTTTCTTCGTCCTTTTGACGACTTATCCACCAAGGGTGTCAAAGCCTGCTTATTAAGGCCTCCAAGACAACCACTGCTCTGTTACAAATCACATTTAATCACATAACTTTTTATATGAACCACCATAGACAAGCTAACACCTACAGTTTCAACTTTCACAAACACGTGCACGCGCGCATACAAAGACAAAGTAAAGTGAACTTCCTGAGTTTCAACTATGAATAACAATACAAAATGAATACAGCATACCATGCTTTATATTATGAAACTGAGACTTCAAATGAAACTATAGATAGATTGGACGTAAGCGAACTAAACATTTTAGGATTTCAAATTCTGTGATCTGTGAAACATATACATGAAATAACAATCATATCATCCTAATGCTACACTACATTAACCATTCCCCTAAATACAACTCTCAATTACTGACTCCCTATATAATTTAGATTTGAAAATGGTACAATTTGATTTGCCTCAAGTTACACTAAGTTTTTTAACGTTCCCTACAACCACCTCATTACGAGCAAAACAACAATAGGCAACGCAGTGGAAGTATCGAACACAGATTGCTTATGGTAAAAATGGATCATTTAAAATCCATAATGATAAGCTTCCACTGCAAATTATTCATCAAATAAACAGACTGCAAATGATAAGCTTATTCATCGTCACGAAAAGCAATCATCCCCTAGCATCTCCAGCAGCATTATCGTCCAAAATAGACAATTCACAAGCCAAAATCTCAACCTTAATGTCAACTAAAAAAGTTCCTCTCAATTGATTTTCCCAAATTCACACCAACTACCTATCATCAAATCATCTTTTCATGCTTTTCAGATAAATTTTCCAGCAAAACAAAACCCAATATCCAAAAACTCGCCCTCTTTCCCTCACTTTCCCAGAGACCAAACAGATGCACAAGCAATTAACAATATAAAAATAAAAATAAAAACTGATTCAATACAAAATGCCCAGAAATTCACTGAATCTAAAATTGAGACACAAAAACACTTACCCCATGCATGCAATATAGAAAACGACCCAGAAGCTCAAAATTAGATCTACAGATAGAAGATTTTTCCGGGAAAATGAGAGTTTTGACGGAAACCCAATTCCAGGAAAGGAAGATCGGAAAAGCCCTGATGATCAGAAATCGAAACAAATCAAAATCGAATCTGTAAAATCTCAGGCAAAAAAGTGAAGACGAAGAAGAAGAATATGAGATTGGTACAAACCTTACCTACTAAGTTATGGGCCTTCTCTTTTCTCTCACTTTCCTTCGTGAAATCTAAAACCCAATTCACAGGTGATGCTTTTTTGGCTTCTTTCTCCTTCCTCTGGTAATGGGAAAATTTAATAAAAATTAAAGTTTCGATTTTTATTTTTTGGGGAAAATTAGAAATGTACTGTTTGAGAATATTATTTACACATGAGTTGTTCAGGTGACGTTCAGTGTACTTTGTTAATAGGGTTAATTACATATCACCCCCATGTACTATCAACTTAAAACAAATATATCCCTTTAACTTTCATGCATGACAGATTACCCCTATATACTTTCTTATTCACTGTTCTGTTACTAACACCGTCAAGTTGATGTACAAAGACGATTATACCCCCCATATCTCTAACCAAACAAACCCTTTTTTTAACCCCAACCAAACAAGCCCTTAAGTTTAACAAAAAAAAAAAGCTGAAACGAAGTAACGAACAGCCTCTCTCTCTCATTTCTCTCTCAAACCAAACCAAACCCTAACTCCGGCGAGCCACGAACCAGCAACGGCGAGCATCTCCAGCGAGCAGCAATGGCGACGGCTCCTGCTCCGGTGCTTCCTTCCTCGACTCGTCGTGCTCGGTTGTTGTCGTGAAGAGGCTCCGGCGATGGAGCACGAACAGCCACGCCGGCGATGTCCTCCATCTCCCCCGACCAGATCTGGAGCAACGCCCGGCGATGGAGCACGAACAGCCACGCCGGAGATCGTCTCAGCCACGCCTCCATCTCCGGTCACGAACAGCCACGTCGGCGTGCTCTGCAGTTCCCGTCGCCGGCGATTTGGAGCAACGATGAAGACGCATCGGCGATTTGGAGCACTGATGATCAGTCACGAATCCGACCTTGAGCACGATGGAGATCTGGAGCACCGATGAAGACGCACCGACGAATTGGGGTTTGATTTGGGGTTTCTGCTGGGTTTTTATTTGGGTCTTACATCTCCGGCGGGTGGAGGTGGAGTCGGCGGCGGCGGCGGGTGGAGTCGGATTCGACGGCGTTTGCTGGAGGCGAGATCTATCCAGATGGTTGTATCTGATTGTATTTTTGTTCATTTATGTATTTGATTGTATCTTTCTTTATTTTTGTTAATTTGTATTTGAGATGGTTGTATTTGAATAATCATCACGGCTAAACTCATTGTTGTATTTGATTGTGTATCTGAGTTGGGTTTGATTTCATTTTTGGTTCAATAATCATCACCGGAAAATGAAAATCATCACCGAAAAAATCATAATTTTCACTAGAAAATCATAATGTTCACCGGTCATTATCTCGCCGGAATCTGCAAATTGGTGCCGGCAATTTCAAAAACTTGAAGTTTCCAGCACCGGAATCATCAATGTTCTTCAATATTCTTGAATATGTGATAGAGAAGGATAATTTGGGAATTTAATAAAATAAAAAGGCACATGTTTTGCATGTGATGAGAGAGAAGAGTATTCCATCCAACTTAACTGACGGAATAGTGTTTTGGAAAGTTAATAGGGGTAATGTGTCAAACATGAAAGTTCTAGGGATATATGTGTTTTGAGTTGATAGTTCATAGGGATTATTTGTAATTAACCCTTGTTAATATACTGTTTTTTTTTCTTTTTTCTTTTTGCATTAAATTATTAGGGCTTTGAGAAATGAATAAATCATTTAATATTGCCACTTGTGTTCATTTTCTTGAGATTAATAAATTAAACAAAGGATAATTTATTTTATTTGTTTATTTTTTATAGCGGCTATTCTATCATTTTAAGATACTATTAAAGATTCAACATAAATACATATTGAAGCGTTGAGATCTTAATTTATGTGTTGAAGTCGGTAATAATATCCACATCGGATAAATATGAGATGAAGAGGCTACATATAATGATGCAAGTGGCCTTTTAGTATGGTAAGCTTAAACAGTTGTATGTAACCCAACTATGAAATTCAACATGGTAACATAGTTGGTTTTGATCCAGGTCTTGGCCCGTTTTATGTTGCTTCCCCTTGTGGTCTCCGGGCCGCTTGTAGATGATCATGCCTGCAACGGCCCATGTGTGGAGGCCCCCAATTGTGCACGTGTCCAGCTCACCGATAAACGAATAAAATGGCAGACTCGCACGTGAGGGGGTGTTAAAGTGGGTGATAATATCTCACACCGTATAAATATGAGATAAAGAGGCTACATATAATGATGCACGTGAAACCATACTAACAAGGTTGACCTTTTAGTATGGTAAGCCCTAGCCGTTGTATGTAATGGTGGGTTTTCACGTTCCCACTCGTTGGTCGGCTGGAGATGTTTTCATCACCCCGAGTTTGAGACAAGGCGGGGCAATTCATAATTTCCTCGTCTCCGATTTGAGTTGGCCCAAGTCGTTGTATGTATTGGTGGGTTTTTTCGTTCCCACTCGTTGCTCGGTTGATATGTTTTCATCACCCCGAGTTTGAGGCAAGACGTGGCAATCCATAATTGCCTCGTCTTCGTTTCTATTCGATTTGAGTTGGTTGACTTTAACTTTCGGTTTAGACCCAAGCATTCCCAACCCCACCAAACACATAAAAATTCAATCTAAGTTTTGTGGAAATGATGTACAAAATGCATAGGAAGATGAGGAGCAAGTTGTGTGGTTGGGACAGTTGTGTTGGTCAAATAAGTTGGGCTTGCTTGGTTGGAGCTCTTTCCCATACAAATAATACAATACAATATCAATCTCCATACCTTACTAGCAT
>JAYMTF010001287.1:0-24571 GCA_036897485.1 Pelargonium nanum | reverse complement strand
TTTGTTTTTTACTTTTATTACCAAACAATAAAAACTTATGGAAGTGCTTTTAAAAGCCACTAGAAGTGTTACCAAACAACCACAAAGTAAGAGAACAGTTGTGGTCAACTAATTGTAATTGAAATTGAATGAATGCAGTTAAAGATTGAAATAGGTCAGTTAAGAAGTTGTGAAGAAACACAAATAGTTTTGTCTTTGTCAAAAGTGGTTGGTGAGGTCTAGATATAGCAGTTGGCAGTTAGACAAAAGAAAACATGGTTTACACCTTTTTTTTGGAGCTGGTTTTTTCTCTTCTCTTCTGTTCCAAAACAGAAGTTGGGTGGAAACCAGTAAATATAGATTGCCATTAATTCTAACATGCAAATTGAATGTCCTAATCTTTCATCGTCCAATTTTATATCAACACGTGGCACAACAGCCTACAAGTAGCTTAGCCAGAGAACAAACATAAAGTGTAGTAGTGAACTAGATTTCATTAACTTTAGTAATGCATAGCATGCATGACCACTGTGATTGAACCAATAAGAAGTGTGGTCACAGTAAAGCAAAGATTCAAATTCAACATGTGAACTTACTAGTTTCCGGACGGACGCACAGGTAAAGCTTGCGGGCGGCTTACCGTGGATTTTAACGACTCCAATACATGTAAACCTAACCGAATGTCTAAGGGCTTCTCAATGTTAACGACGCTTCTAAACCTGTGATGGCGAATGGATCGCACTCAAAATCATGGGCGGCAGACTGGAATGAATTTCAGTACGGCCAATGGTTGCAAGTACACTGCACGACTTGGCACTACTAAAGCGACACATTCGCCCACAAATATTGGAATCGTTAAAATCCAAGTTAAGCTTGCCCACAACGTTTATCAGACCATGATGGAAAATACCTTCGGCATACAGTGCCTCGGTCCTGGTGCTTTCGAGATGGGGACAACGCCAACACGAGCATGCGATGGTTGGTACTGTATTACAAGTCATTATACACAAGTATCAACCACTGATGGTTTCTTTCATGTATGGATTAGCTTGTGAAAACATAAACAAAATGAACTAGACCTTAAGTGAGCCTTCCCCATACAGGTGTGGTCGGGATGGAGCTGGGTTTGTTTTGTGTTCACTCGGCATGATGAAATTTAATCATATGATGTAAATCCAGCTTCCAAGACCTTGCGGGGTTGTAGAGCATGTATGGCATTAAGGCGAACGAGAAGTGTTCCACCTTCATGTAAAAGGACCTGCATGTTTGCGAAGTCAACGTTCATTAAGCAATAAGTTTGGGCCAGAAACAGCCAATAAATTGATCAAGGAGCAGAAACTGAGCAACAAAATAATAAGATCCATCTACTATCTACTATGGTCAGTGATTCAGTGTCGAAGCCCACGTGTTTTTCCTCACAATATATGGTCTCTAGTGTTCATGTCATTAATATTTCTTCCATAGTCACACTTGGGAACTGTGATTTCAAATAATGATAGTTCACTGAAGGGTTCGTGGTGATATATAGTTATATGTTCATGTCAAAATTATTGACCCACGGTGCAGTAAATGGGGTCCCCTCCCGGAAAAAGAAAATGTCATTCACTCGGAACAAGAAACTGTAGCCGTATAAATGCTATTTATATCATTCATATACTGTTGACTGAAAAACATGAATAATGGAAAGCAATGAGATGCAGGTATGTCATTGAGAATTTAATTCATACTGTTAACGAAACCCTAAAACAGATGGAAGAGAGGCTCACAATATACAAGTTAAAGCAAGTTCTATATTTAACAGCGGATTTTGTGAAATGACTCGATACTATTGACAAGAATGTTCCAGCACGTACCTCTGAGAGATGGCTCTTCCACACGTTTGAGCTTCTCTTCAGGTTTCAGGCTGCAGTAAACTTTACTGTTGCTTACAGAACTCATAACTCACCGTGCATTCAACTCATGGTCCCCAGTTAACATCATTATACGAAGCTTTGCTCTATCCTTTAATTCTGCCATTTCCTCTGATACCCCTGGCCAAGGCCTATCTCCAAGGTGAACAAAAGAGACTCATGGCCAAACCATATTAGATGAAAGGAAAGATAGTAAAAAGGATGTGTATATATAAAATCCTGTGATCCTTCTTGAGACAATGTACAATCCATCATCAACATTATTATACATAATGAGCATCAAAGTATAGTGTTGAACCATACCCTAATGATACTGAAGAAAATTATGCTATGGTGCCACGTAATGTGGTATTAAATAATACCAATAGGCACGGGTCATGGACAAATAAAATAGATCCTCACAATGACAGAAAAATGGTACACAAGGAGGATTGTAATATTAGCGATCAACAGCCTATAGTATTTCTTCAATAAACATTAAACTGACCAGAAGTTTAAATACTCAAAACTTTAAATACATACAGAAGGAAGGTCTTTCCCTACCTTATGGTCTACAACGACTCTGCAACTAACACAATAATAACTGCTAAGTGTTTCAACAAGAAGTAGACACTCAGACAGAAATTTAAAACATGCACGCAAGAGTTTATCATAATCATGCAATGAAAGGGCAACTGATTCTCTGGGTAATTTGACAAAACAGTTTAATATGCTGTTTCTCGATGATTTTAAGGACTACAACATCATGAAAATTCTAGAAATACATGTACAACCTACTTTTTTCTGCACAGAACACAAAATAGTAGGGTCCATAAAGATGATGTGACTACAAAATTGACAGCTTTGAGGTGATCATTCTATCCTTAACTAAATAGAAAACCAGAAATGTTGTACAAAACTCCTGTCTAATAATAGTACCTTCCAATAGGGTGTGTAGTACCCTTTTCCATTGCAGCTTCTACATCAAGAGATTCTTGTTCACAGCTGGAAAAACATCATGAAGCAAAATCGGATATCTTGTTTCTGACCTTATGACCATAAATTGGTTCAATTGCCTTCAACATAAGTCCCCAGTTGTTACTTGTCAATGTTCCAGTTTTATCAAATGCAATAGTATCGCCAGAAGCTAGAGCATCTAAGACATGCCACTTTTCAACAATATGCCCTGCAATTAACATGGCATGGCTGCTATTAATTGTGTATCTTAAATATAATTAATATATGAAGTTTCAAAATCCCAATTCATTATTTCTGGTGAACTAGTATGATAAAGTTATATCTAGAGTATCTTCCTAAGAGACATAAATATACATAGATCATTATATAAAAAAAAAAAAAAAAAGGTAACAGCTATGATCTGTTGATATTACTGCTAAAAATTTGGCACGACAGACTTGACAGGGATATATAGTTGTCTACTTGTATTAACACGTTGTAGCGCTATGAAAAATACATTCTCATTCACCAAAAAGAATGTGCAAATGCGATGTGTGTATGTCGGTAATAAAACCTTGACTTAATAACTCAATTATATTACTATGAACATGCCCAGGTTCACAATGCGATGTGTGTAGGCTCCTCTTTTCCAAAGAAATAGGTTATTAGTTCTCTATTCCGCCTAACTTACTAACAAAAAATGATTAGAAAACCAAATCGAAGGAATAGGGAAGGTTCTCATAATTAGGAAGAAAGAGGTTAGCCTTCTGCTGTTATCACAAAACTCGCCAACTACGACCAAAATACATGAATCCACTTCTACATCAAGCACTGAACTCTTTCGCATCCCAAATCAGGGAAATTAGGTAGTTTAGTTATAACTCTTTCAATACAAGGATGGAATTTGGATAGTTTTCTTTTAACTCTTTAATATCAATCATAGAACGACTAGTAAAATACTACTCAGCTGCAATCACGACATGTCATATATTAAAGGATCGAATCATCCCCATCTTAGATAAAGGTATGGCTCTATAGGCTAGTTTCGAACGGTTACCTATATGAGGTATATTAAACATTGCAAGTAGCCCTCCTACCAAAGTGTTTCCCAAGAACAGTGATGCAAAGGTTGCAACAGCCACTAGAACATGAATGTTAACTGTTCCACCGGCACGATCAGTAAGAACATCTAGTGCTGCTCAGATCTAATAAGTGAATCGGTACAAAACTCAAACTCAGATCCAACAATAAATAATGCTAACAATATAACTCTGAGGAATTTCTCAATCCTCCTAAATGATATACGTGTATTCTGAGACGATGAACATGAAGAAAACACAAAGCATTCTATGCCTAAACCACAGTATTAGCTAACATTGGAGCACAGTTTTGTCAAGTAACACAAGATACATACAGCAGAACTTACTAGCAGCTCGAAGTACATATTAATGAGTATCCGGAACCTTACTCGATTCTAATTTTAAGTAATGACAGTCCAGAAACTTATCAAATAACACAGAGTAGAAACTAGCAAACATTATTAGTTCTCTACACTCACACATACATTTCTGGTTCAGTATTTTAAGCATTTCTGCAAAAATAAGAATCAAATGCTAAAAACAAGACAAGCTGAAGTAAAAATTGTGATCGGAAATGGCTACTGGAGGAGCAATGGAGCCAAAAATCTTACTCTATCAAGCAGGAAAGCAACGAGAAGGAATGCGTTCTGCAGAGGCTTCACCACGGCAGCAACTACGGAGAGGCAGCGAAGAGCAGAAACAAAGCCATGGAACAGCAACAGCCTTCTGCATAGTGGTGGTGGTGAATTGGTGATCGATATGAGACTCATGACTGTGGCTATGGCTTTCGCGATCTCCGTGCTTGTGATCGGACGGTACGGGTGCAGAGATTGGAGAGGGAAATGGAAAGCACGGTTAAGGCTTAGAGAAGGAGGGAGTGAGTGGAGTGGTCGAGTTGGGCGACTCAGTAGAAGCGGCGATCGGAAAATGGTCGGAGCCGGAGGGATTGAATTGGGGAGGGTTTCAAAACAATTGTTTCAGGCCATAAAGAAACTGAAATGGCAACAAAGTGAAGGTGATGACTGATGAGCTCTGCTTTTCTCTTTCGGTCTCTCTTGCCTTTTGGGGAGATGAAGCGAATGTGTTTCTGAATATATACTATTGTTTGTCAGATTGTAACACAAATACGCTGTAGCACTACTGGTAATTCCTAAAGATCTGGAATCCGGGTTCGAACCCCGGCAGCGGAAATATCTTTTTTATTTTTATATAAAAAAATTGAAATATTTCTTTAAATTATTGTTTCCTATTATCCATAAGTGTCAACCATCGGTATAAAATACTGTTTTGGAACTTAAAATACACAACACATAAAGAAAGAAGTCATTCTGGTTTTCAAGCTTGTATTTTGTAAGAGTGTATCTGAGACTATATTGACTACAATTTGGTTGCAGAAACAGAATAATCCATATGTCTGGTATGTTAGCTCACTTCATTGCACAATATAAACTCCCGAATTGAATGTCGCTAAAAGACAGGTTTAGAAAGAATGAACTAATGCTATTGTTACTGTTACAACAACATTGGATTGACCTCCCTTCTCGGGTTAGTTGAATCAGATGTCGAGGAGCCGCTGGCATGAAAGGTCGGATTTGATGAAAGGAACAATAAAGCGGTTTGTGTAGCTGTTCAGTCATCTTTACCCTTGCCTTTGCTTTCGATACCTCTAGAGCCATCATAAGCAGAAAGGAAAAAGGTACTTTGGTTTTTTTGCAGAAACCTGCAATAGTAGTGATAAGAGAATTGTCATTAATTTGTAGTTAATGAAGAGAATTGGCATGACACTTTCAACTAACAGAACCAAACTTTCCACAAATTAAAGAATTATAATGTGTAAGGATGGAGGGATTCGTACTTCAGAAAGTCAAGTAGTTTCTGCTGCAATTTGGTCATTGTTTCCTCTTCAATGTTTACGTATCCCAATAATTCTGGTAGTTTAACTGCAAATACCAGAAAATAGATAAGAGGGCTTCTGAGAACCAGGAGCATGCACAAGAAAGATATTTCTCATAAGTTTACACAGCTATTTTTATATAAATATAAACTGAAGTGAATTGATGTAGAAAAGGAGGGAAAGATGTGTGGGGACTACTATTCCTTGTTTGAAATTCTGTGTTTTGTTAGACAGAAAGGGTTAAGATGCTTCATGTATTGATTCTCGATTCACCGTTAATTACACTATGCTTTGAGTCTGTACACTTCGACATGAATGATAACACTGGGATTCTAAAGTTAGATTAAACGTAAAATTCTTTCCTTCCCGATCCTCCCCATTCCAAAGGATTGCAAAATGAGGCAGCCAAGAGATGCAGAAGGATGAGTACTCCTCCTAAACTTATCCACCTTGCTCCTATTTTAATCCTATTCCACTCCAACTCAATATATCGGGCTTGCTTTTTCCTAACACCCAAAAACCTTATCTCAAGCACTAAGTTAAGAGTTTCAGCAAGGGCTGTCACCACAGCAGCCAAAGAGTAAACTGCTTTAGGTCAGAACATCTAACAGAATCTTGAACAAAATTTCATCAGGATTCACTATACTTTAAGTAACGTGAAATGGAAGTTCCTTAATATATCAGCTAAATTGGTTGTATCAATACTTATTAAATATGAGAAGTAAACAGCACAGTTTTGTTTTTAGAGAAGAGAAGTTAATACAAGTACTATGATCAAATAAACATAAAAGCAAACATTCGGAACCCCAAAAATGTCAAAAAGCACCAGCTCTAATGAATGAACATACCAAAGAGGCGAAGCAAATGTTCAGCACCATATATAGTTGATGGAGAGATGTTATCTACCACTAGTTCTTCATACTGTTGACGCTCCTTTTTGTACAAGAGCAATGCAGGCAATGCTTTGTCAAAATAGCATCGCAGTCCTTTCAAGATTTCTCCGACTGAATCGGTCATCCTGCATCCGAGAAAAGCATAGTACGTGGACTGTCATCAGAATAATAGTAGTCCTTGGAGATTTCAGAGAAAACCAATCTACATGGAGCATACTTGTACATATCAAATAGTAAAATGTAGTTTAAACTTTACAGAAGGCCATAAAGCTATAAAGCCAAGCTGCTTTTTTCCTTGCTGATGGTTATTTTTCTCAGGAAAGCTCCAGGAATATCTTGGGGAAGTTAAGATGCCAGCTAACAAACTGATAATGTCTTTAAGGGGTATCATTAAACCATGCATTAGGCATGAGAATGGAAGACTAAGATTACATTAAACATCTATTTTTTAGTGTGATCTTAGATTCTTAGCCTTCTATTATCTCAATTTTCCATCCTCCCTACAGAAAAGTTAAGAAAGAAAAAAAAAACACAATATTGTGCGAATCATTTATAAAAAATATTAAGTCTAATTGAATGCGTAGGAGCTTCTTTTGTGCAAACAATATTCTAATAAGCAACCACCCAAAACAAATATTTCATAGAACAAAATAAAACATATTGATTTTACCAGTGAGCTAAAACTACATCATAAAGCTGAATGACAATCAATTGGGGGGAAATGATAGAATTTACTGTATAACTCCGTGTATTTCAAATGGGAGGGAGAGAAACTTACATGCCATCCTTCTTTGACCTGTACTCGAGGTACTTTGTCAATATATCATCAATGTTTGGAGAACGCGGAAGTTTAAGAACCTGCAAGAAGGATTCTACTATTGACTCAGTTACATGTATTCTTGTATATGTAGCCCTATATGAAATCCTTCAAATGATATTAGAGAACAGAAGCAGTTAAGTTTTAACAAGATGTAAACAACCAACTACTGTTAATAACCACAAGAACAATGATCTTTACCCAAAAATGAAACCCTAATTAGCTGCATCACAATCTGCTCTCTCTCTCTCTCTCTAGGATTGAGGTAGAGAGTTTCAGTCACTTTCAGATAAATAGAACATATGTTGATAATACAGAATAGCAAGGTTGACTCTGCTATATTTGCAACGGAGATTAGGGACCTATGACCCTACAAAGGAATTACTTAAATGAGCTACATGGTGCAAATGCAAGGAAGGCTCCAAATTTGAATGAGAGTTGCGGAAAGATATGTTGTTCAAATCTTAAGCACAAAAAGATATTGTCCAAAACTGGAATTGAGTTAAAGGTTGCACTGCACAACAAGATATTGTCCTCCAAATTTCCACCACCATCTCCATTGAAACAACAAAACCATATAAATCCACGAAGACAGCAATAATAAGCATTCTGTAATTTACAATTCCGCTAATTGCATTTCAAGCATCAACGGACTACAATGAGAAAAAAATTGATAGAAATACCTTGTCCTGCTGAGTAACAAATTCCCAATCGTCAACAAGTTGCTTCCTCAACGCTGAGGGAATTTGGATCTTGACTAGCTTCTCCACAGATAAATTGTCCTTCTATTAAAAATAAAGAAACCAAACTTAGCCCAGTAATCTCAGCTGGTTCTCTGACATCTTGAAATCTTTGCTAGCAGAATAATAATTAAAAAAGAAGAAGAAAACTTTAAATGTTAGATCAGTAGTTCTAACAGACCAGAAAGAGAGGACAGTAGGGCTACCAATCCCAGCTACTTTTCTATTTATTTTTTTTATCTCAAAAGTCATCAGTACCATTCTCTGCTATAAATCCAAGCACACAATACCCACAAATAGACCCATGAAAGATCCTTCTTGGTCTATGTATGCAAAAGCAATGATTTACTTATTTTCTAGTGTTAACTACGCAATAAGCTAAATCTTCAATCTTGACTTTGGCATAAAATGAACCTAAAGGGAGACCAAAAGTTCCATAACTTACAAAACTATTCAAGTTCCCAACTTACGTCAACCTGAAATTACACAATTTCAATTTCTACCGCCAATATGGAAAGCTATATCACCTCAACTCAACTTGTTAAAGTTCAATAAATGACAGAACCTCACTATTCTACACCATAAAATATCATGCTCCAAAGAATAAAAAAACAAAAGCTCCATAATGCAAATCAAAATACTAAGCAAATAATCATGAAAAGCTTATGAATTATTTAAGTTATTTAATTGAGGGCACCAAAACTGGATGTATCACTCTGGCTAACTATAACATCCATTTTCAAATACCACTAAGATATTTACAGTATGAAATCTATGAGGGCTATTCTAGTACTGACCAACATCACCGACACTACATATACAGAATAATGTGTATCTGTAAGTGTGAACTTATTCAGAAACAAAAAATAAGAACCGAACTTAATGATAAGATGAAACTGAATGTATACCTCAACACCAGATTCATTCTTTCGCTTCTTCCCTTTTGCCACTGCAACAAAAAATTTATATTTAAATATAACAACCACTTCTTCTCTAGAGTTAGTTAATTTATGCAAATACTGAACATAGTAAAATGATAAAAGAAAAACAATTAGTGAATGACACACAGTGCATTTGAACATATGGAATTGAATTGACACTTCCAAATTTTCAAGCAAAATTCTGAATTTGGCCATGGTAAAGATTTTGATTATATTCAAACAATTTTCCCAGTGAAGGTCAAACACGCATAAAATAAAATTGGCAATCAAGAAACGTTTAACCTGAAGAAAATGCTGATGGTTCAGAGGCAGTCTATTACATGTATTTCCCGTACTACTGTATTTATATGGCAAAGAAATTAAGTAAAGCTAAAGATTAACCATAAAGCAGAAGATTGGCAGTAATATATGGAATTCCATCATTCTCCGCACAACAGCCTATATGAAAAGAAAAAAGAGAAGAGAAGAAAATACCATAGTTCTTGAGGTCCTCTTTATCTACTTTAGCATCTACAAAATCAAAACAAAAAACGTTGTGTCTAAAATGAGTTTTACGAAATAAGTAACACTTATCAACTAGCCAACACCTTGGCAACATGGGAAAATATACTATGTAGCCAGTGTAACTTCTTTTCTGGAATAGGAGACAAGCTTACATGCAAATAATCCAAACAAAAGCAATACTAGAGCTGATTTTTGCTTACCAGTAGAGCTTTTTGGCTTTGTATGAGCAGAACGTCCTGACTTTGAACTCTTGTCTACACCCTGTTTTTTGTCAAGGGCTTGCTGCTTCAAGACATTCTCTTCAGTATGCTTCATTAGACGGTCTGCGCCTACCCATTCGTCCCAACTGTTGTCAAAATGTTCAATCCTCAATATTCTTTTTCCTATCCACTCCTTAAGTTGGCATAATTAAAAATAAGTACAGTTCATATGTTGAGGGCACTGGTGAATATTGTGGGTACACATGATATTCTATAAATGAATGATATGAGAGGTTGAATAGATAGAAAGTAGAAGCAGCATCAAAACAAGGGCACATTTATAAAAGTACAAATATGTTACAAGTGGGTTTTATTCAATCAAAACAATGATCCCTTCCTTCCTAGTCATGAATAAACAGATTTCCATAATATTTTGCATTATATCTATATTTCCTTTTTAGAAAGGAAGGAAAAAAATCAGTTTAAAGAAGAAGAATGTGCCACATTTCAGACTGCTAGCAGGACCACAGATCTCTAGGGTGTGGAGAATTGCAAATTTGCAACAACAGTAAATTGAAAGAGATTAAAAGAGTTCTAGAATGTGACTTTCAATCTCACTTAACAAATCAGTTAAGTGAAAACAACAGAAAGCATACTCACTTTTTATTCCAACCCTGCAAAATAGCAAATGGGTACATCAGTTAACACTATATCCAGGAAATTCATATCCTACCTCAAACATTATCTTATAGACTAAACCAACAAAGTATTAGGACATGTAGCTTAGAAGCTCTTAGAAACAAAGTTGCCAAAACGTGCAGAGTTGAAAAGATAAGAGAAGAACAAACTTACAAGGTAGTGAACAAAGTATCTCCATTCCTTCTTTCGCAGCTCAGCCTTTTGAACCTAGTATGACATTATAAAGAAACTTACAGTGAGTCAGATTGGAAAACAATTTGTAAGACAGTCCAACTACTTGCTCGCGAAAGATAAAAAGGGAAATTACAAGCAGGCAGCAGCCACTTGGTATCTCCAAACAAGTAAAGCTGTTAGATAACTCATACATGGACTTAATTACATACAAACATATATAAATGATTCAATTGTATACTCCCTCCGTCCCAAAATGAGTGTCTTGTTTCTCTCAAAATTTAATTGTGCAATTTGGGACGGAGGAGTAATTGAATTCAACCTCTGACTATGTTGCACCAATTACATCAAACACAATGTCAATTAATATAATAATTAATTACAAGAGTTATAACAAAAAGACCCAAATTCATAATCCGTAATCACCTTTGCACTGTTACTGCTTCTCACAAAGATAAAATGACAAATCCAAATTCTCAAGATCCAAATTCTATCCAGCAGTCTTGATAATCACACCACATTGCGCAACAGCATACAAATTTAAAATTTAAAATCGAATTACGATTAAAAAAAAGATCCAAACTCAAAAACAAAACCCTAGGTTCTCGTCATTTCACAATCATTCCAAGCCAAGCCAGTAATTGAAACAGCCAAACCGCCCAATTCAGATTCTTCTTCCTCGTTTCGCACAGAAATCAATTTCTCCACACAAATTCCAACTCCATATCAAGCGTGAAACGACGCAGAGGCCGGAAAGGAGAAGAAAGAGAGGGAGAGAAAGAAGACGATACCTTGGCTTCGTAGATGCGAGGGCCGTGATAGGCGAGGACCTTCTCGCCTTCGGAGAAGAGGCTGGGATTGGAGGGAGGAGCGTCGCCGCTGGAGGTGTCGCCGTCGGTGCCGGAATCTTCTTTGGATTGGCTTCCCATTCTCTGACGGACAAAAACTCAAAGAGAGCGCGGGCTGTGTCTGTGTGTGTGTGTTAACACTGTGGTTGGTGCGTGTAACTGGTCCCCGTCATTTTTCACTTTCCCACACAGTTTCAAATATTTGGAAGCGAAATTTTCGATTAGGTCCTCGTAATTATGGTTATTTCTGTCCTGTCCATTTTAATTTACACTTGAGCTCCTCGATTAGTATGTCTTTTTATATTTTCCACACCAGAGCAGATAGAGCTGACAATTTAGATTTCGAGTCAGATTATGTCTATATGGGATTCTGACCTGAAAAGGTTGCGGTTTTCGAATTGAGTTGTGGGCCTAACATTCAAAATGAAAGAATTTGTTTGACCCGACTTTACTAAAAAATTAATCGAGTTTGTTTTATGCAATTCGAATATACATAAATGCAAATCGATTTCTAAGTACCCCAAATTTGGGTTGAAATTGTGTGACGTGACTCATTACAAATGCATGAATTTACTGTTAACGTCACTTACTTGAGTTGCGAGATTGAGAAGGGTATTTATAACCGACCTGATTACAAGCTTGTGACATAAAACATGACAACGTATAAATATATAATAACCCAATCGTACATATATAGTACTTACGGCAATTGCGCAAAGTGCTCTCATTATATACAATTGCTTTGCTTGCATGTACTGAATAAAATAGTACACACTTAATTGCAATAAATTCAAAGTTGATAAAAAGATAGAAATGGACGTGACACAATATTTTGTTACAATTTTCATATGTGCTATTACATCGGCCTACAACTGTACATTTGGATCTGAATTTACACGCATCTGAAATCCATTCCGACTTAAAATCAATTCAATCTTACCAATCTTTGGACTGGATCAACATCTCAGATCGGACAAATTCGCATACTATACATTAAAATTCGAAATCCAATCCAAAATTCTTTTCATATTGGATTCAAATTTGTCTTTATAAATTCGAATCCGATCAAATTCGTTCCAAATCTGAATTATCATCTTTAAATTGACCCTAAACACAAGAAAACAAACTGCTCAGGGCAAATCAATAAATCACTAAACAATGCCAGCAAAATTCTTATTTTCAGCTAACTCTAGCTAGTGACCCTCACCAGGGCTAGGACCCTCCTTAATCCCTCCAAAAAGGTTCTTGAAGTCGGCAAACTTGTTCCCGGCGCCGGAGCTAGAACCAGATTGCTTGATGGCTCCAAGAGACAACATTAATCCATCCGAAACAACCAAACCATTTCTCGGTCGTCGATGCTGCAACTTGAAGACACTGAGAGACCGAGCAGCCTCAGTTGTCGACGAACCAAGAATCAGAAACAAAACAAGAAAGAGCAAGAACCTGAAACACCTGAGCTCTCTAGCCATGGCAGAGACCGATCAAATCCACTATCTCTATATAAACAAATAAAAAGTAAAAGTCGATCGAGTGTACGATACGGATGCTCCAGCTACATGTACACGTAGCCATAGCCAATTTGAGCAGCTAATTTATAGTGCAAGTAACAAGCAAAAGTCGTGATTAGAGATGAAGCAAAATTAATGAGACTGTGCACGTGAGAGCGAGAGGTAGGAGACGAGTGCATTACACGTGCTGGGAATGTAGAGAAAAAAGCAGAATGTTTGGGCGGTTTGGCCAGCAGTATTTTCTGTCCATAGTGTAAAGGTTGGTGATGGTCTAATCAAAGCTTTGACTCAAATATTGCACTGTTTTTTGCAAATCCTTGGAGGTGTAGAATAGTAATTAGTTACACGTACGTGCCCTCGTTTTCTTTGACTTGTTGGTCTTAATTGCCATTGCGTAGCTTTGTGAAATTTGGAGGAAACTCACCGACCAATTTATAGCTTTTCAAGTTGTAGAAAATATTGGTATGTGTTTTCAAGATTGCACTTGATTAGAAGGAAACTCATGCATGTCCAGAACTTTATTGTTCTTAGTCAAGATTTGGTAGGATAAAAATTATATTATGCTTCTAGTTTGGTTGATTTCATACTTTAAATGTGCGTTTGAATTCCAGCTTTTTACGCATATAGAGATTGTTCTTTCACTTATCGATTTTAAGAACGCGTCTTTCAACAGTAAACAAAAATACTATGATGTTGATTGCTTGAACCCCAAAAATTAAAGAGGAGTTTATATATACGTATCGTGAGATTATATGTAATCTAGATTTCAAACAAATTAAATGTTAAAAACTAGTATGTTAAGTGACAGAACAATTGAACGTAATGGCATTCTAATATATATGATATACATTTGATGTAGGATTGTTCTATAGACAACCCACTCATTTGAGATTCACACTAGACGCTGAGTAGAAAAATTATACATGACATTATCTTTGATGTTTGTCATTCACTAGACGCTTATTTGGAGTGCCCCAATTTTGACTCGATGAAAAATAATTCAAAACTGTTACTGTTACTTTTGTTGGCTCTAAATAAGAGCACATCCCTAGCGACTTGAATTCAAATATGCCTAGCATGTTTACACTGTGAAATCAAACATATATGTGAGTCAACCAAAATTCAAATAATTAAACTACAATATTTTTCATTCTCATAACGCATGCAAGAGTGCAACATTAAGAATACATTTATAATATGTGTGTTCAAGGAGGTACAATTAAGCTGGATATTTGGAACATAGTGTAAAAACAAGAGTATATGCATGTTTGGACTAAAATGATCGTGCATCGATTTCAAAAGAATAAAGATGATCTTGAATCGATGTAGAGAATCAAATTGAGAGTGATTTGGGACCTTAATTCTTGGTCAGTGTTTTCCATTTGAAACATGGATTGTTACATGTGACCGGCCAATGGAGGCAGCCTTGTTTGAAACATGTAGCAATTACCAATTAATGTTGTTTTCAAGCATTTGTGTATACTATAGGGGACCAGACCATAGATACACTGCACTAGTCACTAGTGTTTGATATTTAGTATATTGCAACCTTAATCGGTAGGTGTATGTATTTGAAGCACGTTTTCACTTTACTCTCTCAACTACTATAACACAATTGTAAATAAGAAAACATTAGAATGCTATAGCACATGGAATATTGGTCAACTTCAACAATTTAGACCCTAATAAATTATAATGATTTGATATTCTCATAAGATCAAGTGGTGAAGAGTCCAAGAACACTTAACAACAAATTCTTTGCATGTCTACAGGTTAACAAATAAAATTGCATGATTTATTAAATATAAATATATATGTACAACAATTTATAACCAGAAACTGATGCTTACAAATTCAAGAAAATGATAAACAAATGTATCTTTGTATTTGTAACAAAAGAAAAAATAAATTTAAAAAAATGAAGCTCAATTGGTAGTGCTGGACCTAGTAAGCTAGTGTCCCGCTCCGGGACTCGGACCAGAATCCTTAATCCCTCCGAGTGTCTTCGCGTTGGTGAACTTGTGTCCCGCTCCGGGACTTGGACCCGAATCCTTAATCCCTCCAAGCGTCTCTACGTTGGTGAACTTGTGTCCCGCTCCGGGACTCGGACCCGAATCCTTAATCCCTCCAAGCGTCTCTACATTAGTGAACTTGTGTCCCTCCCCAGGGCTCGGACCGTCCTTAATCCCTCCTAGTGTCTCTACATTAGTGAACTTGTGTCCCTCCCCGGGACTCGGACCCGAATCCTTAATCCCTCCGAGTGTATCTACATTAGTGAACTTGTGTCCCTCTCCGCCGTGGCTCGGACCCGACTCCCTAATGGCTCCCAGATCATACAAGCCGTCAAAGAAGCTCTCGATACCTCTGCTGATCGACGACCTCTCCGCCGCTGCGACAACCTTAAACGGACGAGCTTCGGCTCCAAGGTTGAGCAAGAAAAGAAGAACAAGAAAGAAACCAAGTGACTTCTGAACTGAGGTTGTCATTTTTTTAAAATGTGCAGAGATGTGATGAAGCAAGTGTTGGTTGTTAGTTTGTTTGTGTGATGATGAGGAAGATGGAGAGGTTGGTGAGGTATTTATAGGACAAAAATGGTGGCCGTCGTGGAGGAATTGTTTAATTTGACCAGGAAATTTGTGTTCTTGGAAACGTGATCAGTAGGTGTTGCTACAATGGCTGCTGTTTTAAAGTCAGTGTAGGAACCAGCGTGGGAGCTTCTTGGTTGAGAGTTAAGACCATAGGTGACAACTGAAGATTTCAATTCGGATTTCTAAATATAAATCCGACCCGACCCAAAAGGTGTTTGGATTGAATTTTGGTGTCAAATATGCTGATTTCATGCCAATTTGTTCTATCCAATGCGTTGGTTTGGACATATTTGTCTTATCCAATTGATCCGATCATTTAATCTGATTCGAGATGGATTTAGATCGTATTTCAGATTTTAGTGTAAAATGGGTTGATTTAAATAAATTTGTCTGGTCTAGTCCGATAAAAAAATTGTACAATAAATTTGATCGAATTTCGAATCGTTAATGTAAAATATGTTAATTTTGATGGATTTATCTGATCCAATCCAGTTCGACATTATAATTTTTAACAAGTCCGTCGTGATTCAAAAATTGTTGAATTAAATTTAAGTTGAACTATCAAATAATCGTGAATCTAAATTCATATTATCCGCTCCGATGAGAATGTCCATTCCGTTTATTAAAAATTGATAGGTTCAGTCCTTGAAGTTATACTATTTTATTTTATTGTGGATTTCTCAGGCTGCCTTGGAAAAATATACAAGTATATTCAATGATATCTCCATGACCAAAGACCATACAATCAATGTTTGAATTCTACTTGTCCAGTATGGATATGTGCTCGCGTCATGGTCCTCACTCTTTCATGGACTATTCAAAATTTGTTTATTAATATTTTTTTAGGGAAGAAACCACGTGCTATAAAAATAGAAAGCTTTTGTGAGTATAAGTTATCTTGTATTTTATCGGCGATCATTAAAAATTATGATATCGATCAAGTTTCGATCAAGTTATTTACAGTTGATACGTGACATGGTATTGATGTTCTTTAAAGTATGATTATACAACACAATTATCCAATGCATGTTGTAGAATAGATGTCCTATATAACGAGAATTCTCCATACTAAATCCTCTATGATGCTTAAGTCAACAACTGATTGCTGCCCGATTTTCTAAGTCTCAAATATAGCATATAGAACGTACAATTTTATTGTTCATGCATGACTATTTATATTTCACACTTTTACAACAATTATTTCTCATTTATCAGTATGTGGCGTACAATTTGGAGATGATTTTTCATGAGTACGTTGCCACTTTGTTTATCGAGCTAGGTACCGAGGTGGTTTTTCCTCAATATGCCATAAAATATGTTCTATCGAGCATGTTCCTTGGCAACAACAGAACCCGAGCTGTTTTTTTTTGCTTTTGTTCTTCAGGTGTCAATATGTCGTCCCAACATGTACTTGCAAACATTATGATTTTAAGATGCAAATGGAATCTTTGTCTTTTTATCACTCACTTAATTATTACGTAATTAACTATCTCGGGCTGGTTTGGATAGTGGGCCCAAATCTAACTCTTTTGGTGATGAGGCCCAAGATTGTCCCACTCTAGCTATGGATCCCACGTATGGACCCAATAAAAAATTATTGTCAAAATTATCAGATTAGATACAATAATAAATTTTTGTACGCAATCATTATCTCATATACTAGCATAAAATTTTCGACTTAAATCCACCTAATTCTTGATTTTTGACTAAAACTAGTATATATTCATGCAAAATACAAATTGAGAATTAAAAATGAATAACTTTACCAAAATAAGTAATGGACAACAAAAGCCTATACACTTGCATTTAAATGCATATCCTTGATTAATATCATATGGTCAGCCATATCTTTGATATTTTACTAAAAACAAGTTCTATGAATCATACAGAATAGGAATAAAAATTTAAGTTGTGGACAACAAAATGCTATGAACTTACTAAATAATGTTGAAAATACATACATTCAAATGATCATATAAGTATTCATGAAATTGTACCAAAGTTAAGATTCATTCATGAATATTATTAAGAATAAAAAATAACATATAATATTTGATAAAAAAAACATATAATAAATGGAAATAAAATCAAATGTGGTTCTATTTACTTGAAAAATGTTGAACATACAATCCCTCCAATGATCACATATCATAATTCACATGATATTTTTACTAAAACTAAGATTCATGAACAACACAAATTAAGAATAAATTTAAACCCAACATATGTAAAATAACAATTCTATGCATCTAATACACTTAGTAGCATTGCAATGAACCATATAATACTCTTCAAATTCATATATAAATATATTTTACTCAAGATCAAATTTCACCCAAAAATATTATACACCAATCTCATTTCCAAGTAAAAAAAAATGGTGGCCCAACCAAAAACACATGTCCTAATGGTGACACTTGCTCTTCAAGGTCACATGAACCCTATGCTCCGGCTAGCCAAGCGCCTAGTCTCCAAGGGCATTTCCGTCACATTAGCCACCACCGACGTGGCTCGCCACCGCATGCTCAGCTCCGGCGCCGCCTCCCCGATCAACTTCCAGTTCTTCTCCGACGGCCTCAGCATCGACTTCGCCCGCCACGGAAAAACCGACGAGTTTCTCAAAGCCCTAGACACAAACGGCCCCAAGAACCTCTCAACCCTCATCGAAAATCTCTCCGGCGCCGGAAAAAAATTCTCCGGCGTCATCATCAACCCCTTCACCCCGTGGGCGGTGGACGTCGCCGCCGGCCACGGCCTCCCGGTGGCGGTGATCTGGATCCAAGCCTCCGCCCTCTACGCCATTTACTACCATTTCTTCAAGAACCCTCATTTCTTCCCCTCCCTCGACGACCCGAGCGAGGCGGTGGCGCTCCCGGGGCTGCCGGAGATGGCGGCGAGGGACATACCTTTCCGTTTAGCCAACCGTGGGGACCACACCGTCGTTTATTCGGCCGTGGGCCCCGCCGCATTTCAAGAAGCTGGTGGGGGAGTTTGTGGGGAAGTTGGAGAAGGTGAGGTGGGTTTTGGGGAGCTCGTTCCGGGAGCTGGAGGAGGAGGTGGTGGCGGAGATGGCGGCGCGGGGGTGTCCGATATTGCCGGTGGGGCCGTTAGTGTCGCCGTTTCTGTTGGAGATGGAGGATAGGGTTGGCGGGAATGTGGATATGTGGAGCGCTGAGGATAGGTGCATGGATTGGCTTGACCGGAAAGAGGATTGTTCGGTGATTTACATATCTTTTGGGAGTATAGTTGTGTTGTCCCAAAAGAATATGGATAGTGTTGCGGCGGCGCTTAAGAACTCCGGCAAGCCGTTTCTGTGGGTCACGAGGCCGGCTGATGAAGGTGAGTAAAACAATTGGTTGATATGTTAAATTCATATAATATTGTTTACATTAAGTGCACGTATATCACATATCAACAATAATGTTAGAAAATCTTGATATTACATTTATGCTAAACTACTTGCACACTGTAGTTTCTCTTAAAATTGAGCTTGTCACACTTACACTTTTTGTCTAGTATTTACTTGTACATATACAATGTGTCACATAGTCGTAAATTAGTACGTGCAAAATGTGCTGTTTAGAAACTCTAATTAAAGAGATCTCAATTGTTTAGTAGATGTATTAACAAGAAACAGGGTAAGTGAACAAAAATATTGTCGAATACGCTGTCGATGCTAGCAATAGCTGCCTTCAGAAAAACTCGATTCAAAAATGAAATCATAACTTTTTTCACTAGGCCTCCAAAATGAATGAGACGAAACAAGTACATGTTTCTTTTTTTGAAGAACATGTACATATTTTTCGAAATATATATTTTTATAAGAGTATTAGGCATCTATGTCATTATAAATTAACTGAGACTCTCAGTTAAAAGACAAATAAAATAGATCAATGCGGGACGTTCTGCGCCTATAAATTCATTGAGGCGGGTATGAGATTTAATCGATGATGCAACATCACTCATTTCAGCCAATAGACCATGACTGAGATTTTTTCTCTCTTCCTGTAATTACACTGAATCTTGACATTCCCCATATACATATTCTCCGACTTAACAGGTTCGGAGGAGCAAAGTGGAGAGCTGTCCCGGGAGTTCTTGGAAGAGACCAAGGACAAAGGTTTGGTGGTGACATGGTGTCCACAAGAGAAAGTGCTGAAACACAAGGCCGTGGCTTGCTTCTTGACCCACTGCGGCTGGAACTCCGCCCTCGAGACGGTGGTCGCCGGAGTTCCGGTCATCACCTTCCCCAAGTTTTCCGACCAGCCAACCAATGCCAAGCTCTTTGTTGATGTCTTCAACACTGGTGTCAGCCTGAAATGTGGAGAAGATGGTGCTGTCAGCTCCCAAGATGTGGAGAGGTGTTTCAGGGAGTTGACCGATGGCCCAAAGTCAACGGAGTTCAAGAAAAAGGCTATGGAGTGGAAGGAAGCTGCCAAGAAAGCTGTGGAAGATGGTGGCTCTTCTGATAAGAATCTTGATCAGTTTATCACTGAAATTGCTAAGGCTAATTTAATTTGAATAATTGATGTTATGTTTAGGAGTCTATTAATTTATATATAAATATTTCATAATTTTAATAATATTAATGACCTTATTTGTATGGGTGAATTGAGTTTTGCATATGATTATGTCATAAAAATTGAAAAGTTCTATATTTAAAACCAAATTTAAATGTATGTTTGATTTATGTCTTATTTGGTAATGCTATTTGAAAATTGTAAAGAGTTATTTAGAAAAAAATTGAGCTTTGTGTAATCATTATTTAACCGCGGTTTGGGCTACCGTAGTTAAAGGTACGAATTGCGGTTCTGAGTCTTTAAGTTGCAGTTTTGAACCGAAGTCAAATCTTTAATATGCTGTAGTGTCATATGTTTGGATAAAAACAACTATAAAATTGAAGAGAAAGTAGCTAATTTTACCTCTTTTTGTGTACAAGAAATGTAAGTTTAAGTGTAACCTCATCATTAACATAATCGTGCAATGCATCATCAATATTGTTATCGGATTTATGTTTATGCCTCAAATAATCACATTATTAGTACATATTATTATTATTTTCAAATGAATTTTGAGTCACCAACTCCACAAATTAAGATTGAGCAAATGCAAGGTCTCCAAAATGTATGGTGTGGAGACAGAAGTGATTTATAATCTCTAGTATATGATCCAAATTGCATCAAACCAAACACAAATCTAGAATAATTCTACTGTTATATTCTTTATTTGCCAAAGACAAGGAGATTCCAAAACATATGGTCTCTTTATTTCCTAAAACAAATATGATATCTACAGTTATTGCCTTGTTGGGATCTTTTTGAGCCTGACATGTGAGTTCAAGGCTTGTTCACTTCTGGCACCATTCAAAATTTTCTTTTGGTAGCAACTTGCTTTATTTTCTTAATTGTTTAAAATATGAAAAGCAAGAAAATGAGGGCATTACACACCTACAAGTACTACAAATTATAGACAAGCATGGGCCATCTATATAATAAATAATTGGGTTTAGGCTCCTTTAGGCAAACATTTACCTATTTTTGTTCTTTGAAATATAGACTGTATTTTATTCCTTCCCGTTTGGAGTTATAAGGCGAGTGGTTCATATCAATAGCTCCGTGCCTGCAAGTTCATTGAGACGGATAAGTGTCAGTGAAGACAAATAAAGAAGAAGAGAGAATATGGTGGGCGCTCCGCGTCTACAAAATCATTGAAGCAGTTAGAGAGTTTCAGTCAAAACACAAAAGAAATTAATCCAAACGACAAATTCATCGGAATGAGTATAATATTAATGAATTTATGAGGTGCTCAACTTACTCATAAATAATTGGAACATATACTGTTTTCTCAACTAAGATTAACCTTCCATCTGTTTAATTTCATTGGTGAGTGGAGAGTCATGAGAATAAGAGAATCCCAAATGTGAAAGTAAACTTGAAAAGGAAACACAAAAAATACAATTTCAACACTTAGCTACATAATATATGCACCAAAGACAGAAAGTCACAGTCAAAAAAATGAAAACAACTAAATCTACAGTCTACACCACCCTTTTGTGCCACCTAAACACAAAGGCTGGTAGCTTATGAATTTGGGTGATTCTCAACCAATCTTTTCAGCTCCACCATCCTTTTTTCTCTTGGAAGGAATATTTCTAAAGATCAGTTACTACTTATTAGACTCCATATAATATAAAAATAAGCCCTGCTTTGGTTGGTTAAAACCTAAAACCAAAACCCAAACACACACTACGATTTCTTCAATGAGACACTACTCATTGTGCTGTGTCATTTTCATGATGATAGTCTCTGCCCATTTTAGAATAGCTCTGGTTCATTGCAGAGCTCTCCAAGATCATCATCATCATCATCAAGCTGAGGCGAGGGACGATTCGGTAATATCAAGATCAGATTATCAGGAACATGATCATGGTTCTGCAAGAAAAGATGATCTCAAGGGCTTGAATCAAGGAATGGTGTTAGTGGAGGATCAAGTGTTCAAGATGGCAGCAAGTGGACCTAGCAGGAAAGGCTCTGGGCATTAGCTATAGTGAAGTGTGATCATATGTATATCTCTTGTCAATTCTCATGTATACTTTCATCAACTCCATTTTTGTATCTTGAATCAAATATGATGTTGATTTGGACTCATGTCATCCAAAAATTACAAACAAAAGTTAGAGATCATATGTGGTGTAATGGTCTCTAGTTAGCTAGACTGTAAATAGATGTGTCAATATATGAGTCGTAGGAAGGTCTCGTCGGATAATTATGTTACAATCACAACGTTAGTTGAGAAATGATTTGATTGTTGTTATCAGTTAATCTCATTAAGTCGTTGTTACTTGTTACTACTACCATTAAATATAGTTTATTATGTAAGTTCTTTTTTTTGTTGATTTTGGGTATGAATTTCAAGTATCATATTAGACGTCAATTGAATTTTCTTGATCTAGAGATATTTTGAGTAGAAAACAATAAACGTATCAAATTGTGTACAAATTTTTTAAGTGGTGTGGTAATCTACATGGTAGATATTTATATTTTTATAGTGAAAAATTAAGTTTTAACGAATAACAACACGACATATATGATACCGCCACATTCTCATAAATTTTGGCACAAGGCACCCAATTTATTCAATTAAGTCATTAGTGATATAATTGGTGTGTACCGTCACATAATTTTGTACAGTATTTGAGATCTATAACATTACTCTATTTTGAGTCTACTAGATTTCAGTCCAACACATATATAAATCTTGACTCATTCAAACACTAAATTTAACTCAAATTCAGAATTTCAAATGAAATCTTAGTTTCCAAACTTTCTTTTAACTGGTTTTCTTATCTTTTCTATGGGTTTGTAAAGGTACAAGACAAAGATACACATGTCCCTTTTGTGATTGACTTGGCAAAATGGGGGGTACCTAGCAATTTGGAAAGTTTTTCTTCTTCTTCTTCTTTGTTATCAGTGATTTATGTATTTATTTATAATTTTGAAATGATATGGTGGTAGTCCAAGATTGCCTGATTGGTAGCTGAAGAGCTGCATCAGACACAATCTATGGACATTGTTATTGATTCCAAGTTCCAATCCAACTGGAGGTCTCATATTCTTGCTACTTATTTTCAAAGTATTGGTCCTTTTTGCTTCTTTTTCAATATATTCTAAGAATATTGGTTACATTACAAAAAGAAATACTAAAAAAAAAAAAAATCTTAGATCATTGATTTTTGACCAACTAAAAAGAAATCTAAGAATATTTCCGATGCTTCAATCCTAGATAGATGGTCATTGGAAGCTTAAAGAAGCATTCCAAATATTTATGTCCTAGCCTAGCTAGGGTTTTCTAGTCTAAATGATTAAACAAGATATGCAAATAGAGGTGAAATATATTATCTATCTAATTTTTTCGAGGGGACAAAATAGAAGGTTAAACGATGCAAGTGAGAGGATGATGCGTTAAACTAAAATTTATCTCTGGTGTGAGAGTAAGCCTCAAGAGCGGGTATCAGACGTATCGTATGTAACTAGTAGGAGTTGGGGTATGTATAAACAACAAACCTTAAGAGAAGTATTTACAAGAGAATCTCTTCAATTGTGATCGGTAAAGACTCCTACTTACGTCAAATCTAAGATGTGAGCTGAAATGAATGGGCTGTTAAGCCATGGTCATGGAGGTGTTCGAGGTACTCCACAATTGTGTGCAAGCTAAGCTCCTTTACTACTTTGTTTCGGTTTCTTTGTGGGACCTGCCATGGGTGACATGGCGGGCTCTAGAAGTCCGATAAATTGTGTATCATCCCTAATGCTTCTTCATACGTGTTGTCAATTTTTCATAGCAGTTTTGCATGATAAAATAAGAATCAACATGCCAATAAATAAACAACAGTTCTATTTCTATAAAGAAATGAAAGCAGAACAAAGAATACCATTACATGAATAAGCATGTTATAGTTTCTTTGTCACTACTGTTTGATCACACATCAAATTATTAGGTTAGTTTTCTGAGTCAACAAGTGTAGTCCATGTTGCAATTTGGGAAATGCAAGCCCATACTTAGAGATGCAAATGTGATTAAACTAGGAATCTATTCCATAAAAATAGTTTTTTCAGTCTACATTCCACAGAGAGCGATTCTAAGAAACCGAGGGGCAAAGAAAAATTCATAAAAAGATAATCTGCACAATCCCAACACAGCATGCATAGGCTAAATAAAGCTGAACTTGGAAATAAATAGTACCTCAGACTATCTTGCATCGTCGATTTTCAATTGCGAGAAAATTTCAGTAGCAGCAGTGTATGAACCAGCCTCCCTTACAATGGTGGCATCATCATCTCCCACAAATGATAAGCTCATTGATG
>JAYMTF010001286.1:0-24581 GCA_036897485.1 Pelargonium nanum | reverse complement strand
GTGACAAAGTGATCAAGCTGTATGGAAACAATTGTTATATATTCAAGCCCGTGGAGAGGTTAAGAGCTTCTAATGGAGTACGCTCGTTGAGTTCTTTCCGATGTGTAGTAAATTGCAAAATAAAAGGGTTGATGTGGATGTTGTATGTCCAGTTTGTGGTGCGAAAATTGAGAAAATGGAACATAAATTACTAGATGAAGGTGGGGTATATGGTTTTATAGGGTGTCTACTACACATTTGGGGATTGTTTGACTGTAATTTTTTGATTTCACGACTATGATCATGTGCTTGAGCCTATGTATAATTTTTGAGATCTTTGGAATATAATGAATATAGGTGTTCTTGAAGGGAAACTTTCACCAGCAGATGAGATCCTAGCGATGATACAATCAAAGCGGATTCAGTTGAGGCTAATGTGGAGGATGAGATTTTCAAGTTGGCAATTTGTGTCAGTCTCTAATGAACAATGATAGTTTAGCATTATGTTAAATGAATCATTTTACCATTTAAATGTGTTAAATTACACGATCCAATTACGAGTGAAAAGACTCAAACAACACGTTTAAAATTTTGGTTCAAAATTACAAAACCCAACCGAGACATATAAATAAGCAAGTAGAGATTGACCCAACAAAACCCGACCAGAAACCCAAATTCTCACATTCTTAGGTGAAAAAAGAAGAAGAAAGAAACAGCAAGAATAAAGATACATGGCCTGAGTTCGAAACACACATTTTGCACTGCAATGCAAAATTATATTTGAACCGCCCGAAATGATTATCTCTCGTCCATCTTCTAAATTTCCCCTAAATTTTTGGTTCTTCCTCAACCCTAACCCAACCCAAATCTCTCTTCCCTGCGATTTTCTCTTCTCTGCCCAAATTCGTCTCGCGACACTGCTTCAATTTTCAGGTAAGCCTTCTCCGACTTCAATTTTCTTCGCATATTCAAATGGAGATTCTAATTATCACCCAAATGATTTTGCATCTCATCAAACACATGATCTATCTAAACTTCGTTTTTTGCTTCCGCAAATCACTTGAACTTGATCTGCAACTAGTAACTAAGCTATATTAAGCTATAGAAACAAGAAGCTTCTTGTTGAATTTGAATTCCGCTAGCTAAATAGTTGATGCATTTCTCTGTTTTTAGGGTTTGATTGTTGACAACTTCTTTGAAATACATATATCAAGAATTGGGCTTCTTGGTTGCTCCTTGGAAGTCCTAAAGATGGCATTTTTGATGAATGATTAAATCGGGGGCGGTTGAGTTGTTGTGGAAATGAGTCGTTCACCTTCGTTTTCTCCTAAGCAAGAAGTTATTAGTTTGAAGCCGGGTCCCGAATCTTTGCACCATTGGGCTGTTGCTTTTTGCATCATTAGATTTGATCTTGAACAAGGCCAGCTCATTGAAGAGTGTTATCCTTCCGGTTCTCTCACCAAAGATGAGGAACTAGAGGTTGCTTTTACTTCATTTCCGGATTCTGTTTCCCAACACCAAAACAGATCCAGCATTCATGATTGCATCTTCTTTTTCCGGTTTCGGAGGCGGAAACAGTCCAAAGATACACAAGTTCTTGCAAGCGAGAAAGTTTCCCAAGGACTGAACAGTGGCCATGTTTGCGAGGATAACAAGTACTTGTACGGATATGTGTTCAATAGGCAGAGACACGATGAGAGGCTAAAGCGAGGTGGGGAGCAAAAATCTGTAGTCATATTATCACATAGCCCTTTCTCTAGTGTGTTTAGACCGTTGTTACAAATCATGGGTCCGTTATATTTTGACATTGGCAAAAAAGCCCTTGAGCATATCGCGGCTTATGTTTCAACATGGCCTGCTCCTGTACCCGGTAAGCTAATGGAACTTCCCATTGGGAGTTCTTCTCTTAAAGTGAACTTGCCACCTCCTCATTGCTTGCCTTTGGACAGCAAAATGATTTTTGACGTGTCTGCCTCCTCTATGGCTCCTCTCCTTCCTACTAATCAGTCAGTTCCGCAAGGTCTTTTTCATGATTCAGATATTTTCAGCACATTCCGGGGGCTTCTGCTGCAGCTGTGGGTATTATGGGAACTATTACTAATTGGTGAGCCCATTCTTATTATAGCACCAACGCCTCCCCAATGTTGTGAAGCTGTGGCCAGTCTTGTTAGTTTGATTGCACCATTACTTTGTAGTGTTGATTTTAGGCCTTATTTCACGATACATGATCCCGAATTCGCCCTGTTAAATGCACTTCGAGAAGGAGACACTTTTCCTCCCATGGTTTTGGGTGTGACAAACCTCTTTTTCCTCAAAGCTCTCCGGAACATTCCTCACATTGTATCAGTTGGAAGCCCTGCTCCTAATTCAAACAGACTTGCCCCAGCTGCAAGATCCTCTATTGGCAGAATTTCTGGTAAAGCAGAAGGATACGGTTTTCAACAGCTATCTCTGAAAAAAATATCTTCAAACTTGATGAGTGCTGTTAAGTTGAGAAGAGAAGGTCCTCTTTGTCTCATGACAGAACATAAAGAAGCTGTGTGGAGTACTTATGCCGCAATAACTAAGCCAGACACTTCTATCTTGAACAGGCTTATTGATGCTGGAATGTCACCAAGAGTTGAGGAGTCCATGTCAGTTGTTAACAATGAGATACTGCGCCGACATTTTTTGGAGCTCACTACCAACTTTTTAGCCCCTTTTGGCCCGTACTTTAGATCTATTACCCCTTCCGAAGGCTCCTCTCCGTTTGTTGATCCTCCTCCTCTCCTTCCATTTGATGCTGATGAGTTTCTGGCAAGTTTATCAGCAAGAGGTCCGGGGAAGTTTCTAACGAAGAGGATGAGATCTAACTGGCTGGAATTATACAGGTGATTATCGCTGCTACTGCCAAAAATAGTCTGCTACCATTTTCTTTTAGATGTAGCATTCTATTTTAATTTTCTTTTCCAATACCTATGTTTGATTCAATCTATTAGTTATTTGCTTCTCAGATAAATATGCTCTGCTTTATTATTCAGGCGGTTTTTGAATGGGCACAACTTTATGCCATGGTTCCAAAGAAGGCGAGCTGTTGCTGAACAAGAACAACAGAGACTATGGAGGCAGGCAAGAATGAACACTGACATACAATATCTGATTTCAAAAATGTCTGAGTTGGAGATAGTTGATTCCTTTAATTCTATTGAAAGGCATCTTCTTGGAGAAATACAGGTATTTGCTATCTTGATAACTATGCTATGCTTAGTTTCTGCCTGTGTCAGATTCAAGTTTTTTGAAAAAGTCATGACGTATGTGGCCCATTCAGTATATTGTGAGTTTCAGATTAAATTTAAGGAACAACAGTTGTATTTAATAGAATATTTCAGATTCAAAGATATTTTGATGAAAAGTTGCCCGGCACTGATTGGTGAACATAACAAGGTGATGTAGATCAAGGGTTAAGTGGAACTATTAAAACTGAAAACTCTAAAAAAGTACGGCGAAAAGCATGATGTAACAATCAATATGCTTAGTATAAATTTAATAAAAAAGTGCAATTCAACTTTATATGTATACAACAGGGATTGGGGAACAAGGGAACTTGCAGGTTCACTGAGGAATTTCAACGTTGATTAACAGTCAAAATAGTTTTTACAAAATAAAAAAAGTGTAATTCAACTTGTTTTGATCCAAGAGGGATTAGGGAACACTTGAACTAGCAGGTTTAATGAGCATTACCAGATATAACTATTTGAATCTCCAAATCATAATGTGTTCTAAGTTGATGATAACCTCGTATGTCTAACTTTCTGCTCCTAAGTTTTGTGTCATGGACAACCCTCATACCTTATAAGTTTATTCTTCCTTTTCTTTTAAATGTTAAGTTATTGGCACAATGTCATTGTTCATATTCCTCATTGGGTCAGAGTCCATGACACTTTGGCTATCAGAACTTGTTATCTTATTAAAAAGAGCTGACAGAACTCTGAGTTTGGTGATAAGCAAATTTAATAAGCTTCATGAAAGGAATTGCTCGGGGATAATTTTCAGATTTAGTTTATCACTTGCTGATTAGTTCTTTATACAACATTTTGAGTTAATGCTAGTTGTTAGATATCTTCTTATGCCTTGGTGTAATTCAGGATTAGGAATTCATTTATATTAGATAGTTATGCATTAAATGAGCTCATAGTTAGTAAAATCTCGCTGGTTTTGTTTTATTTGGACATTTTACCATTGCCTGGTACCAAAAACACATTATAGATCTTCAGAGAATTTGGAATTTAGTTGGGATCACCATAGAATAATTGGTGTTATTAATGAATTGGACAGCATTAGCAGTTAGTACTAGTTAGTATGCTGTGCTGTATAGCACTCCTCATTTCATCAAGTTTTATTTAGCTGCCCTAGGGTATTAGAGTAGCAATGGATCTGTTTTAAATCTTCAAAGAATTAAGTTTCATTTGTAACTTTACTCACTATCTATGAATAATTTTTCTATTTCCATGTAATTGAGTTTTACCTGATATTTGGAAAAATGTAAAGGGAAAAGTAGAGGGGAAACAGACCATTCTATATTTTATTTTTTATTTATTTGTTTTTTGTTATAGTGAAAATGAAGTTTCAGTTGGAGACATGGAATGACAATTTTATTGAGGTCATCAAGATGGAAGATCATGATAATATATAAACCAAAATAAGCTTTGAGGTTTGCGGTATTAAATAGTTTTGGGTGTCCCATGGATCTAGTTCTGTCAATTACATGTACATGTGAATGTGCTCGATGCACTTTTATTTAGGAAGAATCTTATTTAAGTTATATAGTTGGCTTCTTAGCTGTGCTAAAAAATTTCTCATTATTTTTAGGTATACAATATACATGTTTTAAAATATGTGATATAATCAAATAGCATTGACTCATGACTTAATCTTTTATGCTAATTACTTAGTTACTAAGACCTAAAGATTTATGCGATTTGTAGGACTTCTACGAGGGAACTGAATGTGTAAATTTTAGTTTCTCCATATGAGTTGGTTGTACTCTGTGCAGAAAGTTTGGGTTCACCATTAATGAAATGAACAAATAATTTTTTTGAGTTTTGCATATATTATAATCCAGTAAGAAGTAAAAGTTTATGTGAAAAAGAAAGAGAAATAACCACAGAGGACCCATGCTTTTTGAATAATTAATCAAGCTACATTAACCTAAAGAAAGAGATAAATTGTAGTGTGAGCTGTCAACAGAAGTAGCTAGTTTGTGGGTAGTTTTCAGTGTCCTCTGATGGCTGACAGGACTATAAAGAAGCTGTTAAGTCAATTCATTAAAGCTGAGACAAGATGAGGTGTCATAAATTGATTGGATTATTGGTCAATCTTTAGTCTTTTTTCGTTTTAGGGAATAACTATTAGTGTTAAGAGTGGTGGCCAAGCCCCATGAACAATAGGTAAGGACTATGAAGATAGTGACTGCATTAAAGCTGAGACTAAGTGGGGTGCAAAAAAGTTGCTTCAATTTTATTGCTTAACTTAATAGACAAATTCTTTTAGCAAGGATAGCTAGGGGAGCATGTTCATTAGTATAGTTCTTGCAATTACAATCTGAAATTTAGACCAATTTTTTTGATAACGATTAACTTCCTAGTGGTATGATTGTCATTTGTCGGCTACAATTGTTGTATGTTGTGCATTATGAGTTTTACACGTGTTAAGGATTCTTGCATGGAGGCATGTAAAACTTGCACGTTGAAATTATCTCTGATATGGTTGCCTCTATGCTCTATGCTACCCATGTCAAAAAGGGCTCTGCTTGTGGATGCTTGCAAGTTAATTTGTTCTTGGAAATTCTTGTACACTTGATATAATGATTTTAGTTGTTTGAATCTTTCCTATTAGACTTTATGTGTGGCCATGAAGTATATTTCTATATAAGATATCAAAAATTGTATTCTCATAAATTTGATGAGGTCCTTGAGCCATAGAGCCCTTTTCCTTTCTTACCTTGAAAATTCATTGCTTTTGGTGAAAGGAAGAGATGTCACTACATAAGGGGTGAAATGATGTTGACAGAATCCAAGGAGGCCACACAAATATTATAGTAAGAAAATAAGGATCACCTCACAGGGAAGATTTATCAATCTACTGGCTTGGTTAATCTTTTAATGTCTAGGCTAACAAAAGTGAGAAAGATGAAATTAAACTATGCTAAATAAATAAACCAAGGATTTAAACTTATGGATTTACAGATTTCATATGTGCTAACTATGATCTAATGACTATGGATGGTTGATTAGGTCTCACGCTAATATGATTTACTACCCGGTTCTTCTCTCGCTAGCTTTTCTAATTATATTCAATTTTCTGTACTTTTCACTCTTAGGATTGAGGGTAGGCTCTATATCTAGACTGAATATATGCACGTGTGAACTACCTATGTAAGCTTACTCCTATTCAACCCGTGTCACTCCCATGAACACAAATTAAGTACTAGTAAACATCGAGTACAATATTCAATCCAGTGATCTAATGCATATATATTGATATCTCACACATACAAACATGTTAATTAATCAAGTCATGGTCAGAGATTCACTTTCCTCTTCTTCTCACCTGAAATCTTAATTCGAGTCTAGTTTCACGACTCTTAAAAAAGCATTAAGCATTGATTGATTAATAAATCTAGCATAGTGATTCAACCAAATATATCTATTCATCGTAGCTTTGCGCAAACTATTCCATAATTCCTATATTGAGGATTTAGCCATACATATTGGATGAAAAGAAAGCAATATAAAATCTCAATAATTATGCATTAAATTTAATGAAGATAGAAATGGAATGCAGAGTATTGGTAATATTTGAATCTAAATTGTCAATTCTTTATCTCCTCCAAGTGTTCTCTACGCTATTCTAACAACCCTAACGACGTACTAAAAATATAATGCAAAGTAGAACTCTCTACTACTGCCCTAGCATTAAGTATTTATTGGATTCCCCTAAATTACATATGAAACCCTGTTTTAAAGTCTCGAATCGATGCTGCATGCTTGTGCATTGAAGACGCATGCTCATGCGTTGCAGTCAGCACTCAAGAACTCAATGTTATTTAATGCGCAAGGACCACAATGTCGCAAACCTCTCCTGGAGCCACGGTGCATGGCGGACGCCTTTTCAAATAAGACTGCATGTATTTACTGCCTTCTTGTTTATGAGATTTTAACTCAAAAAAGGAAAAACCCTGGAATACGTTTCAATTTGAATAAGGCACACGTCATATGGCGCAAAAAAAGCATGCCACTCCTTGCGCCATGGTGCGCCATTCATAACACTGCAAGAACTAGAATTGAATGTGCGCGGCGTGGGATAGTTGAAGCAAGTCGTGGGCTCCTGTGCTACCCGGCGTGGTGAGAGGTATTATGCCCCAGCCTTTGATAGGCACACACAGCCTGGTTGCTCCCTATTTTTCATTCTCAGCCACCTATGTAGTACGGGTATTTCAAGGTGGATGACTACCGGTACTGGGTACTGAAAATAAGTGAATAAAGTTTTTTTTCTTTGTTTGGGTACTTTTTGGGTGCGGTCACAATAACTTTGAGTACTTTAATTTTTTATTTATTTAAAAGTACTTTGCATTAATAAAAGAAAATAAATATTACAATTTTCGTAATCCTAATAAAATATAGTTATATTTAGTCTAGAATAGGGTAATTTTGTGATTATATTTCTGCTCATTCTCTATAAAACATCGCATAACTCCTAGTTACTTGAACTTGTATTATTCTCTTGGTACGTAGATGTGCAAGGGGTGCCAAGGCGCAACAGATGCAATTTGGCTTCCCATTTCTACTGTCATTATTGATTAGAGTACTTTGTGCTGTAATTCAAAGCATGTGAGAGGACATGATGAAGTTAAAAAAAATAGAAAACAAATGAGGGTCTTGAGCCTTGGCCTTCATGTCCTCTGGAATGTGATATATTTCCTTTGTGTTTGATAGAAATCACGAATATATTTTCACATATTTATTATTCCATTTTGGTGCTGTATTCAGTTGCAGCAGACTGGAAGAGCCAGTGCAGATTCCGCTGCAATTTGCGAGAAACTAAAGGGAGATCTACAATCAGTATTTAATGTGCTGCCCAAGGACTTGCAGGAGCTCCTGCTTTTCAATCCAGATAGGGAAGCTCTTCTTCAAAAGAATCATGAACTGACAGACGTTCCTGCCGGTCCACTTGTACAAATAGGGGTTGTTTCTTCCACTTCACCTAGGTAATATGGAATTAAGTTGCCTCTGGTTTGGAGGATCTTCTTGTGCTGATGAAGGATAGCACGACTTTGAATGTTTCTATACTGTCTTGTTGTAACCTGATGGGGAGAGAAGAACATGCTTGTGAAAACCATTCTTCTAGGTTAGACAGTATCTCCTTAAATCTTTTTACTTTTCTTTATGGATTATGTTCTAAAATTGTCCTTGTAGCATCCAAATCGTTCCATTTTAGTCATTGAATTTTGTCTTGTTCTTATATATTCTGTTATCTTTCATTTGTTTCTATTTAGTACAGAGTATGACGATATTGTTCCCATTTATTCCTTTCCGGTAAATGACCTAATGAAATCCGTTAGCTTGTGCTGATGTAGATTTTTTGTTTTTTGTGGTCGGTTGAAAATCACGTGACAATTTCAACCTTCTTGTCCGTGTTATCACTTGGTAAGTTTTTTTAATATCTAAAATAATATTTTGAAAAAAAATACACGTCAGCACTAGGTAACGGATTCTGATAATCAATTAAACGGAATGGACTAAATTGGAACAATATCCCCATATTTTGAACTAAATAGGAGCAAATGAAAGATATACGGTTTATATAGGACAAATATAGGACTAAAATCGAACAAACTGGATAGTACAATGACTATTTTTGAACATTTTCCTTCCCCTTTTGGCCTTTTCAAATTTATGCATGCATTTTAACATACTTTCCTTTACGTTGACTTCCGAACTTCCTATTTATACAGAGTCGCGATAATCATGATACAAGAGCAAATCATACCTCCACGAAGTGCAGTTGAGATATTACGTAGTTTTCCGAGCCTACTTAAAAGATATGGGATCGCATAAAAAGCATGAAAGGTTGGTATTTGTTTTTCTAATGTTCATGGTGTAAAAGACAGATTGTAAGCTACTAATATAGAATCAATCACTCAGGTTAGAACTCATGCATGATGACTTATAATTTCACATTGCTTTCTTAATGCGTCATTTGTTTTTATGTCGAGGATGGAATTGCCTTGTCTTTCTACGAGTGTTTATCGAGAAAAGAAAATTCACTTGCAAATACATTTCCAGTTTGTCCATGAAACTATACATGATGTATGTATCTAAAGCCAGTTTGTCCCATTAAAGTGATTTCTATTCAAAAGTAAAGCATTTACACATGAAGATGATTGGCCCGTATTCATTTGTTGCGTGTCACTTACATGTACATTACTTGTAGACAATGATCGTTATGAACTTCTAGAGAATTATGGATGAGAAAAATTTGTTGAAATGAAAACAGGTTAGAAGATATGGTCGGAATGGACAGGGAAGAAGGAAAATGAAATGAACGAAAGAGTAATAATAATTACCCAAGTTGACAAACTACTGATATTAAAACGAAGAGAAACTAAGTTACGAGCATCAGATTCTGGTTAGTGCAATTGGTTCCAATTTTTAATGTTCGTCGTCTTCCGTCGATTCGAGAAATCAATATGCTTGGGGCATTTTCTATTGTTCCTCCTCGGGTTCGCTTCAAATCAGCTCGGGTTGTGTCCTGGGTTCGGCTAGAGAGGGGCAAATTTTGTATGAATTTAGATGGTGCATCTCGGGCCGGCCAAGCTGCTGCCGGTGGTGTGGTTCGAGATGGATCCGGATCTCTCATTCTTGCGTTTAGTACTCCGCTAGGTGCTGGTTTCAATAACATCGATGAATACCGGGCACTTCAAATTGGTTTGGGTTTATGCAAGGAAAGGGAAGTTCGGGTGGATTATTTCCAGTCGGATTCCAAGCTGTTGATTGACACCATGATGGGCAAAGTGTCTTGCCCATGGCAGCTAGTCTATATAATGCGTTCTTGCAAGAACGCAGTGGGTTCGGCTTCTTTGCAACATGTTCTTCGTGAGGCAAATTTTGCAGCAGACTGGTTGGCGGGTTTTGGCCTCACCAACCACTTGGTTTCCACATCTCTGTTTGATTTTCCCATAGCTTTTCGGGGCAAATTTTGCAGCAGTCTAGGTCATTCTTATATTCGTCATGGCAAATTTTACATGTAATGTTTATTTTCAGCATGCATTCATTTAGCACTTGGTGTTTAGGTGCATTTTTTGAGGAGGTCAGGCTGTATACGTCCCCCTCCGTTATCTGTATCACTCTATTTTATTATTAATAAAACATGTAGGGGTTTAGCTAAACCCCCGCCATCTCAGGTGGCGTTCTCTAAAAAAAAAAAAAAAAAAACTAAGAAATGACAAAATTGTCCCTAAGGGCAAAATTGCAAAATTGACACCAAAAGCACGAGAGAAAGAAAATAAAATGTAATACAAACAACAATAAACAAAGAAATGTAAAAATAAACAAAAAATAAATAAACTTAAAATCGAGCTGTAAAGGTAAAAAAAAAAATACCTTTTAGCAATAAAATTTATAAATTTGTACAAAAAAAATCAATAAAAAATTTAACCGGCTTTGATTCAATTTTACTATGATCTGCCGACCCACAAGTCATCGATCTTTGATCATTACAAATTTTGAGGACATTTATTATTTGAGTACGAACAGGTGTCTATAACTGCACTTGTTTGACAGAGCTTACAAAGTAGCGACGAAAGGTATAACTAATGCAATTTTTTCCATTTCCCAACTCGATCTAGTGTAAGTGTGTCAAATATCAAATATAGTATGTTTCATCTTCGATTATAAATGTCCAACACACGCACACATACAATTATGAGTGATATCAAATCAAGTGTAGTTTATGCTAGTTGGTAGTGAATGATAACACCCCTCTAAACTAATTCACTATCACAGATGAACCAATATGATGACACTCTGAATAGTCAAACTTACTCACGCTTGAAGTGAAGCTCTTTCACATGTGCTCATTATAAGATAGATTAGTCCGATTCGACGGTGCAATAAACTTAAATTTAATTCAAACGGTACGTTTTGTTTGATTCAATATTGTTACTTTGAAACTTAATTTGAATTGACTAATTTCTCAAAATATTGAGCTAAAGTTTGTTGCTATTGATTGATGCATGCACAAAAGCTCATGCAAAAATAACATCGTAACATTAATTTTGAAAAATGATTGAACTGATCACTTAAGAACTCACATTTTCTGCGCATTTCTTTATTGCTCAACAATTGAAAACTCTAAGATTTTTTTGCAAAACATACCCATAGTATGGAAACTAAAAGAAAAAAGTTTCCTATTCAAGACGTATACACTGACATATGATTAAATTTCTCACATAATTTTTTTGCCCCAAGCGCAGAAGAATAACACATTTGTATAAAAGTAAACAAATACTCATAAACACATTTTCAGAAAGTGATCCTTGAAGAAATGCATTGTTAATATCAAGTTGTCGAAATGACCAACCCCGACTGACCGCAAGGCTAAGAACAAGACGAATACTTGAAAGTTTGATCACTGGGCTGAAGATTTCAGAGTAGTCTACTCCTGGACGTTGGTGGAAGCTTTAGGTACCTGTCAATAGAGCCATTGGGTAAATATTTAGTTCGAAAAATCCACTTACACCCAACCACATTATGAGAGGGATGAGGCGGAACTAGATCCCATGTCTCATTACGTAGTAAAGCATATATAGCTTGTCGCCACTTAGGGTCCTTGAGGGCTTGGGTAACAGTGACGGGCTCAAGAGTATTTTGTTGTAATTGGGCAGTAATGTTAAGTTTTTGAATTGGTTTGTAAATGTTATGTTTGGACCGAGTGACTATAACATAAGGTGAGGGTGGTGGATTAGTGGTGTTTGGTTGAAGTGGTGATTGTTGGGTATTGGTATGGATATTGGTAGTTTCTGGTGTAGATGTACTTGAAAGTTTATCCGATTCTTGCACAGATAAAAGGCCGGTGTCATGATGTGAACTTGAGTCTTGGGGTTGTGTTGGTAGAGTGTGAGTAGATATATGTGATGGAGGAGCAGAGTCGGCATGTCGGGATGGTATAGTTATGACTGGTAGGTCCATTGAACACCACTCATAGAATGTAGATAGAGTAACACGAGCAAGGGTTGAATAAGAATTTGCAAAGGGAAAAATGGACTCAACAAACCGAACATGACGTGAAGTGTATAGACGAGATGTGGATGTGTCAAGACATAGATACGCACTTTGAGTAAAATAATATCTGACAAATACACATGGAGAGGAACGAGACTCAAGTTTGTGAGATGAGTATGGGCGAAGCCAAGGATAATATAAGCATCCAAAACTTCGAAGCTTCGCATAATTAGGGAGAGTGCCAAAAAGTTTGTGATATGGTGAGACGTGATTTAAGGATGATGTTGGGAGACGATTTATTAGATATACGGCTGTAGAAAATGCATAGGGCCAATATGAAATAGGCATGGATGCATGTGTAAGAAGAGAGAGACCTGTTTCAACAATGTGACGATGACGGCGTTTAGAGTAACCATTGTGTTCAAGAGTGTGAGGTGGAGAGGTAAGGTGAGAGACCCCTTTTATGGTTAAGAATGATGAAAGAGCTTTGTATTCCCCCCCACCCCAATTGTCTGAGTAAAGAGTTACGATCGGATGATTAAAGAATTTTTCTACTAAAGCACCATGTGTGTCAGATTTGCGTGTCAGGGGATAGAGCCATATATATTTTGTAAAATGATCTACAAAGATATAACATAGTATTTGACATTATCGACAAAATAGATTGGAGGTGTCCATACATCAGTGAATATGACTTCAAGAGGAGAAGTGGTGGAGAGAGATGAGGTGGAAAATGGTAATTTATGACTTTTACTGCATTGACATGAGTTACAATTAAAATTGAAACTAGATTGTTGAGAGACATTTAAAGGAAATGAGGACAAGATATTTTTTAATGTTGTCAATGAAGGATGACCTAGCCTATGATGCCACTCGGACAATGTAGTTTTCACGGTGGAAAATGCAAATAAAGGAGACCGAGTAGTGGAGACCGGCCATTCATACACACCATCCTTAGTCCGACCCTGCAGAATAATGATAATTTTGAACTGTCAAAGTCCAAGCTCCCACCAGCTTCGTCTAATAATAATGGCAGTGGTTCACAAAATTGTGACAATTTCGAATTGTCTGGTTCAAAGCTTGATGATCAGGTGGTTGGGCTTGAAGCCCATGATCTGGGAACAAATTTGCTACAGGTCCAAATATATGGGCCCATTCAGCCAACAGAAATCGGACAAGCATTAAACTTGATCTCGTCGTCAGACAATACTTTCTATGGACTGCCTGCGCCTAGGGCTCCTGCCTTGCGACTCAAGAAACTAGCCTCTATGTTGCCTCCAAAACGGACTATTATTCCATCTGGCAAGAGATCAGCTCTTCTATCTACGCGCAAAGTTGGCTCCGACATTCGGATAAATGCGAAGATAGTCACCTCTTCCCCCTCTCGTATAGCCGGATCGGCCTTGACCAAACAAGTCATACCAGTGAACAAACGTACAAAACGTCCATCCTCCCCGACAGAATCGACAACAACACTTTGGGACTTTTGTAAAACCTTAGGCGCAAGAGCGCAAGGATCAGAAGCTGAGGTAATTGAGCGGCTTCGACTCATTGAGGTCGGCTCCTCTCTTCACTGATCGTGTACCGCGTTGACTCCCCGAGATGTGTTTGCTCTTGGAACATTTGGGGAGACTCGACGCAGCACAAAAGGGACCAGCTTCGTTTTCCCATTCGTAAGGTAAAACCGAGTATTGTGTTCATTCAGGAAAGTAAAGTTCAGTCTCTATTCCTCCTTCTCTGGCAACAACTTCTGGAATTTGTCATCCCTAAAATTCGAGATCTCTCCAAATTTCATAGCAATATTTGGTTTTTGGTCAGCTTTTGAATGTCAGTGCCTCTTAATCAATGGTGTATGCGCCATGTACGGATTCGGGAAAACTCTTGTTTTGGTCCCGTATACAGTCTCTTGTTACTGCATTATCGCTCATCTACCTAGTTGCTTCAGTTCGTCAGGCGCACGGATCCGGCTTCCTGCTTGAATTCTTAGCTTGGTTTAGCTTTCTTTTTTAGCTAGTTTTTAGATTTCTCTTGTACTTTTATTCGACCCTCGGGTCATTATAATAAAAGGTACAGCTCGCTTATAAAAAAAAATTCTAATCATTCATAGTTTTTGTTTTGCTTAACTCCAAGTAATTAATATGTTGACTCAAGTGGATTAAGTGTATTTAATTAATTAAATCAACTTATGTATATATAAACTTGATTTATAATTTTTAATAACATGAAAATCCGTTAAAAAATAATATAATTTTGTTTTTACGATATTATGTTGAACTTGAAAAATAAAAAGCTATATTCTCTTGATTCATGTAATCTCACTTAGTATATGAAGCCTTGCACATGTGCTTTATAACAATTCGTCGGAGTAAAGTCTAAACTTCTAAAATCAACACCCACAACACTCAAGTAAAATCAATCACACTTTGTATTATAAATGTTTACTAGTCCCTAGTTGTCGATGTCCCAAAATAAACACCTCGGGCATAAATACATTAGTTAACAAAATATATAATTAGACATAAATACATCTTTTTTGGTTGAAAACACTTTGATGCACAAATAAGTGTGCAGATAGTTGATTGAAATACAATTGTCATTCTAATAATCTCGTTTGTGCATTTATTCACGCATTTAATTAATGCACCTAAACTTCACTACTTGTATATATATTCCATTGTACAAATTGAAACTGTTTGAGCAAACTTGTATACAAATGAGCCTTGAAAATTAAAATAGGTACATGCAAAATATGAATATACATAATATATATTAAGGGTTCATTTTGGTTCAAAAAAAGTTACGTATCTGCAACAATGATTTCCCTCAATATGGAATGCATGCATGCATATATAAAAGAGAGCAGTACATAGACACTACACACCACAAACTTCTATTAACACCCTTGTTGTAAATAGATTTGCATATGAACTAATAGAGTGTGTGTATATACTGGGGTAATATCACACGGAGGTTTTGCGTAATTACCCCGTATATATATGATCAGATCAGTAGTTTTACTCGTTAATATGGCCAAGCATCCATGGCGGCAAGTGTGTGTTGGTTCGATTTTGAGGTTGAGCTCTTTCATTTTCCCCTTCATTTCCTAGGTTAGAGCCACTGCATGAATTGCATAGTTTATAACCGTACGTTGATTAGTAAGTAAGATTCATAATCTTAAGGTAAAATCCTCAATTTAATTTTTGAACTTTTGTGTATATGGATCCAATTTGGTTTCTGAAGTTTGTTTTAACTTGAAATGATTCATGAACTTTCAAATATAGATCTAAAATGGTCCATTACCGTTTGTTCTCGTCATATTTGAAAGTTTATGGATCATTTTAGATCAAAACAAATTCAGGGACCAATTTGAATACATACGTAAAAGTTCAAGAACGAAATTAGGGTTTTTACCTAATCCTAAAACAAAGTTGGTTATATTAGAGTAAGAATTAGACCAACCCAATGTTCAATGTCTGCAATGGTTGTGCTGTAACACCACCTGAAGTGTTCCCATCATGTTGTTGCTGTTCGGCTAGTGCCTTCTCCTTCTCCTTCACCTGATTTTGGCTCCAAACATGTAAACAATTTTTAAATATTATGTTCTATACTAGGAACATTAAAAATAACGTGAACTGATTGTGAAAATATTTAGACGAACATTAAAGAATGTACATATTTTGAATCATATGCAATATTATGACCAACTCGTACTCATTAGTGCAAACCTTTAAGGCGCTTAGTCATTTGAGACTCTCATGTTTGAGTCTCCTTTCGTAGTATTGGTATCGTCCATAAAAATAAACAAGTTGTGCACCTATATTTAGGACTAATTAAGTTGTCAGAATACAAAAAGTCTCACCTTCTTTGCTAGCACATTGTTCTGCTCCTGCAATGCTTTATCCTGCAATTTAGGATCACAATTGAACATAAGCACAGTGTAATATTTCTACTTTTGAACTTTATGTTTTATAAGAAACATATATTACATATAATGCTGTAGACTCTTAACACGAATCCAAAACGAATCTAACGTAGAAAAACTGGACTATTAAATGCTCGGCTCTTAAAGCTTTGTTTGTCTTTTAACTTGTTTCCCATTTAGAGATAGCTACATTAAAGGAAATTATATCATTTGTTGAATCAATGTTCATATATTAGATGTTTGACACTTAAGATTGTGTATTTAACAGTTTCCTTCTATTTTTCATAGGCTTCGGATCTTTCTTCCAGCAAATAACCTATCAAATATGTTTTGATTATATATAGTTGTTTGGAGCAGGAAGTTTAAGCTCACCATAATCAAAATCAACATCAAAGCTCTTATTGCAATTATAGGATTTCATTGAATTCAATTTTATCGTTGAACAACAAGTATTTACGGTAGCGATTGGATTAAAAACTTTTGTATTAAGAGTGAGATTTTTATTTCAAAGTCATTCTCATCACCAAAAAAAAAAAAACCCTAGTTCAAACATGACGAATGAGAATGTCATTCTCATTTTCATTAATCCAGATTCTCATTATCGAGCATAAATTCTAATGCAGGCGCTATTTAAGGATTTGTAAAATCAAACACGCTTTGTCTGCGAGCTTTTTTTGTGATCATAAGACATCCTATGCTACTTGCTATATATTATATGCATACATCTCATTCTCTAGGTCAAATTTTTTTAGCAAACAATACAAACAAAACGGATTATTATTGTTACAACTTGATCATCTACAAACTTATAAAATGGTTTTCTACTATAAAGAACTTATTAACAACAAAAAAATTAATGTGAAAAATGATTTTCTTCTAAATCCAAGATTAACTCTAAAAACGTTGTACATAAACACCATTACCTTTTTTTGAAGCTCTGAAATGGACTCGAACATGAGTTGATTCTGCATAAGAGTTATCAAATTTTTCCTGTGAAGAATACAACTCAATGTGTGAAGATAGACAAAGAAACAACTAATAATTGTACCTTTCTTGACCTGATATGCTTCAGAGCAGAATCAAGTTGTTGCTCCAAACTTTGAAGTTCTTTTAGACTTAAAGTATCAAGCTCTTCTCCCATGAAATGCCTGCACACATTTGCATGTATATATATGTAGAATATATAGTTAGTTTTGTTCTCTTAATTGAATGACTTGCAAGCATTGGTAAGGCCTCACATAGTCATGTGTGGGCAAGTGCTCCATGTAAATTCGATAAAGATAGATACATTGTATGAGGTTTTCTAGTACATATAATAAAGTTCTTCCATCACATTTTTAGATTGTTTCTAAAATATTATGTAGTCAATCAATACGAGTGGTGAATGAAAAAAAAAATAAATAAAAAGTTACTCCAACTATTTGAATCTCACTAATTTATATTTTATTGAGAAAATACATATATTATTCTAGTGCTTCTTGGCTGTTAATAGTGTGTTTGATGTCGCTGAACGTTCCTTGGGTGTCGCAGATTACGTCATTATCGACGAGTCATTGATCATTCGTATATTTACCCGTCTTTTGGAGGATACGGTTCAGCGTACCAAAAGTTATAGTTTTTCACTTATTCCTTGTTTAATTGGTGCGCCGTCGACTAGTTTTCATTCGATTCTTGGTGTCGTGAATCTCTCATGACTCATGCTTGATTGGATTTTACTTGTACTTTTAATTTTTCTTTCGGGTTTTTCAATAAAAGTACCGCTTGCTTATAATAAAATTCTAGTTTTAATAATCTTTAAGTCATCTTTACAATTTCAAGCTTACCATTTAAGAGAAAAAAAAAAATAAGCCTAAGTTCAAAATAAGACTCACATGAGTAGTTGGTCTCAAAAAAGTTTCAATATGAAGTTGTGTTTCTTTTTTTATCAGATGAAGTTTGTGTTTTAAAAATACATACAATTAGATTGTGTCCGTATTCTTGAATTTGTTTGAAAAGTATAATTTGGAATATGAGATTTAAGATGTTTTATTTCAAATAAACTATAATGTCCGAGGAATCCAAAAAATTTGTTGAATAAAGACATATTTTAAATTTTATCAAGTTGTGCATTCAAATATTATATTAGACTCAAATTCGAACTTCGGATCCAGCCACTAAAATGAATCATTACTATCAAAGCAGGTTGGGCCAAGCGGTTTAAACGCTTCGGATTTCTATAAAAAAAATATTTTATCTTTATAACAAAAAAAAATAAAAAATAAAAAAATAACTTGAGCTAAGCATAATGTATGAAGTTGGCATTAACTGAAGTGATTTTGATACCTTTGATTTCTTTGTAATACCTCCACCCTTGCCTTAAGCTTTGCATGCTCCAGAGTCCAGCTCCCCTGTATGCACCATTTTTACTACTCTTCTTCACTCCATTCAAATAAGTAAATAACAACAAAAACATATACTACAATAGATGACATCTTTTTTTTATTGGCGATACCAACGAGCAAATATATGATTTGTCGATATTGATTTATTTCAAATGATGTACTTACATGCGGTTCAGGTTCACTGTGACTCGCAAGAAGTTGCCTCTCTGCATATGAATATCTCTCGTACCGTTCAAGGATCCTCTCCATGCTGCTAACTCGCAAAATTATGAATCAATACTTGCTTATTTTCTTTACGAAATATATAGGAAACAAGAGGTAGCAAGCATAATTGATTCAATCCTTGTAAATCTGCTACTTATTATCTTGAAGGAACTCATTGGATATTCAAAACCAAGCATCCCTAAAATGTCATTATCTAAAAACTCCAAGAACTAGTTCAAAAACTAATTATTTCACCTAAAAAGCTTAATATGATTTCAAGGTTTATGAGCTTCAACAAATAAAGCACCAAGAGCTTTAATAGGCACCACAAAACAGTCAAATAACCAATGGAGTACCATAGATTTGTCATATAATTTCTACCGCCAGTCAAATATTGCGATTTGCTGTCTCATACACTAGTAGATTGAATATATATAATTTGTAATTGTACAATCAAGACTATCCCGAAGAATTATAATGTACTAATCATACAAAACAAGTATCAAGAATGTTTTACGGGAATTTATCAAACTATCATGATAGATATATCCATAAGAATTTTCCAATCCAAAAACTACCTCAACTTACCAATAAGCTCAAAGAAAACACTTCTAAGGAAAAAAGGTAAAATGGCAGTTCGGTAACTTAAAAGCTAAAAGCCTAACAGATGTTAAGTATAAAAAATACAGTATTTGGGAAAACATCAATATTTGATTACAATGTACAAAAGAAAATTGTAAAACCTTCAAATTTATCTTCATTTCTTTCAAATTTGATGAGCTAATTCTAAGTAGTTCGTGTATAGTTTCTTAATTCCTAGCCTAGCTATTCTGATAAAGTTTTATCTTGGACTAGTGGCATTGAAGAATTTATAATGAGTTTATTCTTGGTTTTAGCAAGGTATTATTTTACTTCTGTAATGCTGATTGAGATTTTGAGATTCATTATTTAAAGCATTTAAATTTGAGAAAACTAGTCCCACAAACTTAGTGCACATTATTTATGCACCTAGATGCTCACTCCAAGTTTTGGTTTGTTGTTGGTTTGGCTTATTATTTGTAACGAAAAAAATGAAACAATTAAGTACTCTTTTGTTTCTCGCGAGGTTTTCAAGATGGGTCCGCGATCAACTATGGTTGGTACTTTTAAGCCGTTTAACCACTCCCTCACTAATCTTCACTCGAGCCGGAAACATCCACCAAGTAAAGTGGAGCTAATTCTCCAACAAGGGATTTTTTTAAAACAACTCAATTTTAGTAATAAAATATGACAAATTTTAAGGGAAAAAAATCATTGTACTTGCTTTTGGACTACTGACTTCAGATAGGGATTTGTACTCTATTTAATATATATTTTTCAAGATAGATAAAAGGATAATTTTTTTTTAAAGAATTGGCTTATATTCATAGTTAATATAGTTGGTGGGAAATGGATTATCTTCAAAAGATGGAATCTTTTTCTAAAAATTATTTCTCATGCGTTAAATAAATATTATAATTGAGTTTTTTAACTTAATTAAAATAGTTAAACCCTTTTTCTCACGCGTTAAATAAATCTAAATTCTAAGGAATTGAAATAACATAGTAAATATGTTATTTCAATTCCTTAAAATTTGGAATTATTCAACTCATTTGAGGAAAGATAATATTTTTTTAGTCTCAAATATGCCCTCCTGAAAAAATGAAACGAACGCAATAATTACAATTTAAAAATATCCAATATGTCCTATTTTTCATGAATTTCAAATAAAAATTGGCAAACGAAACACTACCTAAATGATGAATCAAATTTCCAAAGATGAAATAAAGAAGCAAAGAGAGTGACATCTTAAATTTGAAAAGAATTTAGATAAAAGAAAATCAAACATTTATGTTAATACTCCTTTATAGTTGGTTTTATCAAACATTAACTATCTAAATTGTGATGTAATTGAGACATAATTATTCATCAATTAAGTGTTACTAAAGGAAGCAAATCATAAGGGCACAATGAGAGCAAATACAAATTTAAAGATAAACCCAAATAAAACTAGGAGATTTTATTTTATGGCTCCTTATTTTCTCAATTAAACAATTTATCTATGTTTACATAAAACTTGGAAAAAAAGGTAAATGAAAAATAATCACCAGTGTCCTTTTCTTATGAGTAATGTTTATTGGTAGATAGAAATTTAATAAAAATTATGATCATGGTGCTATATCTTTATTATTATTTTTTTTTTGAATGAACTATATCTTTATTTAAACAAATGGTCCACTCCATGCAGATATTATCTAAATTAATAGGAATTGTGAAAAGCTTAAGTGCAAAAATAGTTATCCAAAGGCTCATGACAACTAGTTGCTTTTCAACTAAATTGTCTCTTGTGCATTTATTTATGTATTTAAGTGTTCACAAAACAGATAACACAACATGTATACAAACAAATTATTGTGCCATTATATATTATAGCAAACAGATCACAAGTATTTGTTATTTGAACAAGTACTTTAACTAATAAAATGTCAAAAGATTTTTTCAGTTTATTAGCTTTAGAATGGTTGTTGTAAATTATTACTCATTTCGTTATAAAATGAGTGTCTTATTTTTCTGTAATTTTTGTTCTAAAATGTGTCATTTTTAAGGAATTACTAATGCATAGGTATGTATTACCAATAATTTTCTCATAATGATCTAGTTGAAATCTCTTGTATTAGTTGTCGCAAATGCAATTTGGAATACTAGAAAAAAACGTCAAACATTAACTAGTTCTCTTCTAGACTTTTCTCAAAAAGAAAAAAAAACAATACAAAGCACTCATTTTAACTAAAATTTAAATTAACTTTTAAGCTTATACATTAATATACTTAGCTCATCTAGTTTAAATCATGGCCCAAACAGGCACATGAAATCACAATGGAATGCGTGCTAAAGGAAAGCGACATAAGAGATTTGAGAGAAATAAGAAAGAAGAGAGCTCATGAATTCTAGCCAAACAAATAAGATGTCATTTCATAAATTAACACTTGTATACGCTACAATAATATATAGGTGCAGAATGGCTGTTTAAATTCATTTTTATTTATGTTTTATCTGAGTCTCACTGTCAACCACTAATATTTTAACCGAAACTCCTTGCCCTCTAAGTAAAAAATCCTTATTTTTATTATTAAGGCTTTTTCAACTTCAGTTCCTTGTCAAATACCAATAAAATGGTTTATTTATTTATAATATATATACAAAATCAGTATAAGGCTATCTTAGAACTTAGGCTTTAGTTTAAAAGCTTGTTTGAGCACATGGTCTCTCTAGGGATATGGTCCTGAACTATGAAGTGTACACTCAATAAAATCATAGATAAGTTGAAGATTTTCAAGCTATTGGTGGAGAAAATCTCTAAGTTGATAGACTAATTAAGGATTGAGAAATTTTAATTATAATGTCATCAACTCCATATTGATCCTCCCAATAATTAACACAATTTCTAGAATTGTTTAGCAAATTTAGAATACATACTTAAACACTTCCAACTCCATTAATAAAAATGTGAGTTTTGTCATTAGTCTAATTTTAACCAAGTTTAGATTCAATTAACTTAGTTCACAAGTTATAAAACCCAACATTACACCACAAACATAATAGCAAACTATAGGATTTTATGTTAGTATTTGGGAGTGTAATGTTAAAAGGATTGTTTAGACTATTGTTTGGCTTAAAAGTTTTCATGTATTCACTGATTTCCATGTAAATAAAACTCCTAAAAACTCATTATAACAAGAATACAAATACCTTTACTAAATAATTTCAATGAACTTATTTTTAGTTTAACATAACATTTTCAAGCTTGCTAATATATTAGAGCACTTAAGCACCGAATTTACCAAACGCTAGGGCCATGTGTTATAATAGGGCCGAATTTACTCATGTATTTTCATGATCATGTGTTATAATAAACTTAAGAGATAATAACTAACTTATTATAAAGATATCATTGACAATTTATGCATATTTTCTAACAAAAAGGAAAGTACAACCTTGTTTAAGAACAAAAATTCAAAACAAACCCGACACTCAATTTGAGATGGAGGGAGTGTAAGTTTTATCTCTTCTAATATTTATGGTTTAATTCAACATTTGAGTTCGATCTATTTATGAAATTACACCATACTATCATAGCAACCCATGAATCTAAAATTTTCTCTCTCACTTTTCATTCCTACGCCAATGGCAATCCAAGAAGAATTGTATACGTATTCTTCTTATATGGAAGGTTACTCAAAATTTTATTTTTTTGGCTAATTTCAAGGGCAAAAGTAAAAAAAAATGTGGTATCGTCCCAAACCATGAACAGACAGAGGTGTTTCAAAAGTTTACAACCAAACAACTTATACTCAATAAGTGAGTCTAATACAAAAAAGTACTGTATAAGGGACTCCTTATTTTAAAAGATACCATTGGCACATACTATATACCACATCGTCCCAAAATTAGCGACTTGATTTCTATTTTATGAAAATTACGAAGTTAGTTAATGTTGTATACATTTCTATACTCTCATGCACATGTGTTGTAACAAACTTAAGGTATTTGTCTAACTTATTTTGGGGACACTATTGTTAATTCATGCTTAACTAACAAACTAAAATGTTAATAAGACACTTATTTTGAGATTGTGGTAGTATGTTCCTAATGTAAGTTCATACCATTATTCTCCTATAACACCCTAGCTATGATATCTTAGGTAGAAGAACTCATGTGCATAAAAAAAAATATTTACCATGTCCTCACATAGGAGAACTCATTGAAGAACTCATAAACTTAAAGAAAAGTATCTAAACAAACTATTGCATGATAAAATTGCACAAATAATTATGAAAACATTAATGTTCCTTGAAAAAGTTTACATGGCAGTTTTTTCTATAAGTGGAGTTAGGGTTAAATGTTCTCCATTACATGGTGGGTTGAGCAAGACACACTTTATAAGTATTAATATTACAGTGTAGTTTCTAGTTTGAACCACAATGTCCAAAATATAAAACTATCTAAAAATAAGTAGTGTTTAATTTATGTAAATGTTGGTCTTATTATGAAGAAAGATTGTAATCAATTGTGAAGGAGAGTGCTAAGAGTATTTACTTTAATTTGGTCTAATTAACATAATTAAGCTTGTTAGTTAAAAACTAATAGACTAAATAAGTTTTTTATTTCATCCATTAAACAAACAACATAAGCTTTGGAGGGATATTCTTGAAAAATGGATTTCAAAACTAAACAAGACTTCTTGAACCCAATATTGTAAATAAGATTTCTTTTGCTTCTTTTACAGCTGTATGATAATTTTCTTACAAGTTCATTAATAATAATGAAAAATAATGTGTTGTAATATACATACCTCATGCATATATATGATTTAGTTTGACAAGACATATACAAGGAATAATGTTCCAAATATATTGAATAAAATATAGAATACATATTAAAAATACTGATTTTTTTTTTAATTTTGGTGTATATATATATATATATATATATATATATATTGTGGAAATGTGTGTGTACAATAGACATCATATTAGCTCACCCTTTTTTGCAATGAATGAAGGTACATCAGATGTGTCCTATTCTTCCTCACCATCACAAAAAAGAAACCAACCCAAAATTGCAAAATCCAAACTTGCCTTTACCCATTTTCTGTTTTCATTTTTTTCCTTCTGGGAAAATACTAAAAATACATAGTATAAAAAATAAAAATGAAAACCCAACATTTCTTGTTTGTTAATCTGGCTTCATGAAACATAAACCAGAAGCAACAAAACCCCTAGAGCGGTTCACCATTTCCTATCTCTAAACATGAAA
>JAYMTF010001285.1:0-24587 GCA_036897485.1 Pelargonium nanum | reverse complement strand
AGAATCCCACATCGAAAAAATTGAAAACTCATTGAGGTTGTAACTCCTATATAAACATGATGCTATTACCTATATATATTAGTTATTGTCATATACAAAACTAATAGCTATTGTTATTAGTTAATAGAGTGACTTTTTGTAACCTATAAGATATGAAGAGTCTCTCAATGAGAGAGCTAGAAATGTTAAACTTGGTGATGTGGTATCTTCTAGTGTTGTCTCACCAAGTTTAACATACATATGTATGGATTTGAGTCAAATACTTTCAAATATGCACTTGAGTTATCTAAAAATGTAAGCTTTAAATGATCTATTTAAAAAAAATTTATCCAAAAAAAGTGCAATTTTCATCGACAAAACAAAGAAATATAAGACATTCAAATAATATTTTTCTCATTCATTTCACTCCATATTTCTAAGTAAATGTCATGCAAATTCAAAGAAATCTAAGACATGACAATTTCATAATTTAGTGTTATAATTACTCTCGCCTAACAACTTTTATAAACATACTTCACTTTAAATTCAATATTATTTTTAAAAATTGCATTTCTATTTACTAGTTTGTTTCTGTTTTTTTTTTCAATAAACCATAATTTGTAAAATGTGTATTTTTTTTAAGATTGTAAAATGTGTAATTAAATATCTATAATAAATAAATAAAAATGCAGGTAAAGCTGGATGTATTAATTAAATGGTGACATCTATCCTTGTCCTTTCACGTGCGGCATGTGTGTTGCCCCAAAACAGTGACACTAAAACATTTTTTTTACACTCAGATAAATGACCTGTCCTCAATCTTCTACAATATTAATATTACTCATCCAATCCCTGTTCTCCACCTACTCCCACCCACACGCGTCCTACATTGCCACCTTCTTATTAAGCAGATTGAATAACACGACACGAGTGTTTTCGTTTATAAGCTGGTTTACATGATATGACATGTACATGTTTAACTGTTTGAGTTCAAAATTATACGATCCGATTCTGACACGTTTAACGTGTTTGACACGACTCGATATATTGACTTGTTTAACTTATATGAATCATTTTTTATACGGTACGTTCAAAAATTTATATTTTTATTCCAAAATGGATAAGTCAATAAACAGATTAGATGGGATCGACACAGACACGACATGAACATGATTATTATGAACTAAAATCCATGTCATGTGATGGATCATAACCCAAATTGGAACTCTACACCATCTCAAACTCTATCTACCAAATATTTTTTATTTAAATATGTGATGTAAACTAGTACAAACAGCTCAGGGTCCATAGCTCAGTGGTAGAGCAATTGACTGCAGATCAATAGGTCACCGGTTCGAACCCGGTTGGGCCCTTTCCTTCTTAATTTTTTTTCTTTTGCTTATTTGATTTTTCATTTTACAACTTTACTTATTTTTTTTTTGTAAGACATTAGACATACATACCGTCAACTTTTACCAAATTTACGTAGAGTCACTTTGTAAATTTTTGTACCAATAAATATATAAATTATTATTGATGTATAAATTATTATTGACGTATAAATACATCTTTAGCATAAGAATATTACAATTATTAATTAATGCATACTTACATGACAATTCAATAAGCAATTTCAACTGACATGAAAAATGGCAGAATACTCATATTAACTTGAGTATGGATTAAATATTGATTGACATTCATTTTTCTACTAACGTTGATCGGTGAATATAGTTGGTCGCACATTAAATTTAGTTGATCATATAAAAATCCGCTCATTTACAATAAAATTTGAATTTTATTCGATCCAAACGAAATAAACTTTTAAAATTACACATGTAATAAAATACATTTTAATATACATACCGACAGCTTCAACATAAATCAGAATTTGACTGAGTCTAATTTTGCACAATCTAGTTTAAAAATAAAATTGTTGTCCAACAATTGTCAAATATAGTCAAACACCAGTCGATTTTGACAAAATAAGTTCATTATAAAATGTCATTGTTTTTTATTTTTTTCCATATAACAACTTCGAGCCGAACGACGGCGTTTAAATGGGACCAAGAGAGCCAGTGATCCATAAATTAATGGCAAACTCGTAATTTAGACCTAGATTCAGTGGCAATAAAGAGAAATCCAAAAAAAAAATGAAAAGTAGCCCACTAGTCACACGCTTCGTCAACTTTCCCCTTCCTGCACTTCGCCGGCAACTTTCTTCTTCTTCTTTTTCTCTTTCTCTCTCTGTGACTAACAACAACAACAAATCCAAATCCAAACCCAAATTCACTTTCTCTCTCTGATCCACCGATTCGATTAGCAGCAAAATCTTCAAAAACCGTAGCATTTGAGGTTGTTTAACAGTCTGTCTGGTGCGGGGAGGGAGGGAAATGAGGGATGTGGTCGTGGATGGCAAGGATTGCGTGGGCGTGTTGGAGACCGGTCAGCCGATATGCCCGTATGAGCAAGGATGATGACGACAACTCCTCCGCCGCCGGCGACGCCCTCGTCTGGTCCCGCGACCTCCAAAAGCACTCCTGCGGCGACTTCTCCTTCGCCGTCGTCCAGGCCAACGAGGTCATTGAGGATCAGAGCCAGGTCGAAACCTCCCCCAACGCCACCTTCGTCGGCGTCTACGATGGCCACGGCGGACCAGATGCCTCTCGCTTCATCTGCGACCACCTCTTCTTAAATCTCATGAGTCCGTCTCTCTCTCTCTCTCTTACTTGATTTTTCACAGCAATTAGGTTATGGTGAATTTGAATTTTGAAGTTTGAATTGACTTTTGAGTTTTGTCATTGCACTGTAGTGGAGAGTCTGAGATATTTGACTTGCTTAGAATTCTTGAAACTGTAAATCTCATGAGTCTCTCTCTCTCTCTCTCCTTACTTGATTTTTCACAACAATTAGGTTATGGTGAATTTGAAGTTTGAATTCACTTTTGTCATTGCACTATAGTGGAAGGACTGAGGTGTTTGACTTAGAATTCTTGAAATTGTAACATTCTCCTTTGGGGTCTTGTATTGAAATTGAAGTCAACTTTTAACTTATTATGTGTAGTAACAGCCCACTTGTGAGTTGAGAGTTCAATTTGGAGACTGTAGTTTATTTAACTTGCAGATCCAGACAAAGTTTTCTTTTTCCAATCATTAGACAGGATAGTGTATGCTCATCATCAACATGTCTGAAGGAGAGGGATTTTTTAAGCACTCCCACTTCACTATTTTTGTGATTTACATAGAACAAAAAGATGTTTTTAAATGGCTTTTATTTCAAGTCACATATGTTTGTGTTCTGTTTTTCCTTTACTTGACGGAATCAAACACTTTTGGGATGAAGCATCTTTTGTGTCACACCTGATAGATCTGTATCATCTGGTGATCATCTCGTATTACCAACCTACCTACTGCTGTGTTATGTGCCTCTTCTGCCCTTGCTTTCTCTGTATAGCATATTTAGTCTTGTTGTTCCCAGAGTGTTAAAGCTGAATCTTGCTTACTGTTCTACAGGGCTTACTCGGGAACATGGAACTATAACTGAAGATATACTAAAAAGTGCTTTTTCTGCAACCGAGGAAGGGTTTCTTACTCTTGTGCGCAGATCATGTGGGATAAAACCGTTGATTGCAGCAATTGGGTCTTGTTGCTTAGTGGGAGTTATCTGGAAGGGGACATTGTATGTTGCTAACCTGGGTGATTCTCGAGCTGTTTTAGGTTGTTTAGGTAAGAGGTCAAATAAGATAGTTGCCGAACAGCTTACTAAGGATCATAATGCAAGTATGGAGGAGGTTAGAAGAGAACTCAGGTCCTTGCATCCAGATGATAATCACGTTGTAGTAATGAAACATGGGGTATGGCGTATCAAGGGTATCATTCAGGTTTGCTTTCTGTTGCCTCCTGAAAATGTTTTTTCAATTTTTGTGGTCTTGTCCCTATCTTTACTTTGTGACAGTATTATGTGGGTTTTTAAATTATATTGGGAATTGTTCAGGTCTTAAATGGACAAAAGTATTTAGTTCAAAGATTGTAATTACAAAATTTTCATTCTCACTTGATTGCAGCTCTCAATGGCCATGCATGGAGGTGAACATTATTACTTACTTTTGTTGAAATACAATTAACTAAACTACAAGTAATCTATTTTACCTTTGTTTTTCATGATGGATCATCAGTTCATCATGTGGCTACCTTTCATATCTGAAGCCAGCAGTGCTCATGTGATGGACATTAATGCATCACCGTCTTCTTCTTTTTCAAGTTAAAAAGTTCATTTAAATAGATTTTCACTCGGTCTGTGCTTCCAGAAAGGACTTTCTACTTTGTTTGTGTTTTGTTTTGCTTTGGCTTCTGTCATTTATCAATGTTACCGTTATCTACTTTTTCTTTCTTATTTATTGATGTTACTTTCTTTTTAATAAAAAATCACATGTTAGGAATCTGTCCATGCACTGAGCCATTGATGTCCTCATGATTATGATAAGCAACATCATTGCATTAGTAATGATATTTTGGAGTAATTCATACTTTATTTTTGGTTTGTGCATAGTCTGACTAAAATCATAATTTAGTCTCCACTCTCCGGTTAACAGTTTTGTCTTGCTTGGTATGCTTTAAGGATTTTGCAAGCGCATCTCATCTGTAAAATGATTGTTTTCTGTTATTCCCTTTTCTTGTCCCAAAGCCAGAAAACTTTGTACGCTGTTTCTTCCTTAAAACTAAAACCATTGGCAAATTCAAGTCCATTTTACCATGGCAGTTGTCTACTTTAGCAACCAAGTAATTTCTCAACAAAGTTGGGGTTGGCTACATGAATCCTTTAGCAAAACTCCTTGAGATCTTCTATTTGGATCCTCCTCCTCCATTCTAACATGTATTGCTATCTCCTCCGTATTTTCATGCATTATCATTATTTTTCTTCTTATTATTTCTTTCCTTGTCAACATAGCCTATCTCAAGTCGTCTTAGTTTTTCCTTCCTAAATTCTCTCATATTTCCTCACAGGGTGATTAACCTCCCTTTGCTTACATACCCAAACTATCTTAGGCAGCTGTCCCTTGTCCTCTATTGGATTAGGTAACCTACCTTTGCTAAGTATGCATAGTCGTTTGAAAGTCACTTGTGGGGAAATTTAGAAAAATTACAACTGCTTTAGTGCAATGAAGTAATGACTTTTACCAATGCTGTGTTGGAGTGTCATCATACTGCTTATCAATGGAATAGTTGATTTAAAGGATTATTTGTTTGTCTATAAATTATTGATGACTTTATTCTATTGTATTTTTTTTATTGCATTCAGTAACATGATATCTTGTTTTCGTCTGCACACTGGCATTAGGTCTCTAGATCTATTGGAGATGCATACTTGAAGAGGCCAGAGTTCTCACTTGATCCTTCATTTCCGCGATTTCACCTCCCCGAACCTATCCGCCGGCCTGTGTTAACAGCAGAACCATCACTATGCTCAAGAGTCTTGCAACAGAGTGATAAGTTTGTTATTTTTGCATCTGATGGACTTTGGGAACACTTGACAAATCAGGAAGCTGCAGAGATTGTGCATAGTAACCCCAGACCGGTATGTTTTGTTGCATACCTACCACCAATTTAATGTTGCTCATCATGTTGACAACCACTATTTTCCTTCTTTCCATTAGGGGATTGCTAAACGGCTTCTTAGAGCAGCTTTGAACGAGGCAGCTAGGAAGAGGGAGATGAGGTATGATGATCTTAAGAAGGTGGACAAGGGGGTCAGAAGGTTTTTTCACGATGATATCACGATTGTTGTCATCTTTATTGACCATGACATGTTGGGGAAGAAGGTATCTATACCAGAGCTGTCAGTAAGAGGGTGCATTGACACTGTCGGACCATCTAACTTCAGCATTCTTCAAGGCATCGATGCAAATGCTAGGTCTGTCATCTGAAGAAGCACCCATAATTTTCGCATGGCAGTTCGAGACTTCGAGTATACAAGACTTTGGTTCAGCAAGTTTTATCCTATCCAATATTTTTGCAAACATAAGATTGTTACTGCCCTTTCTTTTTCTGCGTTTCTTTTTCCGGTATTCCTTTCCGGTTTTCTTCTATGCCAAGGTTTGAGCCTGATTACTCTGTTCTAATATGTATCCATGGGGACGATCCTTTGCCTCATTTTTTTTTCTTTCCGGATCACATTTTCGTATTCTATATACAATCAAAGTTGTGCAGTATATAGGCCAAATAAAAGTTGTTCTTGCTAACCAACATAATTGAACTTGTTCAGCAAAACATTTCATTGTACAAATTTTCACACTGATGGTATGGTCTGATTTTGTATTTTTGTGCATAAACATACCACAAGCTTCAACAAGTGATGTTTCAAGTGGCATGATTTAGAGATTCTTGGTTTCCAAGAATGCACTCAGTTCCTTTTCCTATCTTTATACTTTTAAAGAAAATTGTACATGGAACATTTCATAGTTCTTGTTAGGCATGTTGTTTCTTAGACATATCAGAACTGATGTTCTCTTCCATCAATAGTACATAAAAACCTAGCTATGGCATCAAGAACTCATCAGGGATCACCCATGGCCTCGGCTTTCATCCGTTTCTTCATAGTCTTGCTCGTTGTGTACGAGCTACCCTCAACCAATAGCAGTGGAACCCATCCCGATCACCATATGAACTGCGCGTGGAACCCGGATGCTTGCAAGATATTATCCGACCTCCACGGATGCTGCTTCAACCGGCGCTGTGCGGACATGTCCTCGAACATGCTGCATTGTGGCGAGTGCGGCCATAGGTGCGAGCCGGGGAAGGTATGCTGCAAGGGAATTTGTGTGGACACCAATAGGGACATGAAGAACTGTGGTCAGTGCCACAATGAGTGTCCAGATTGGGAGAGTTGTGTCTATGGAATGTGTGGATATGGGTAGTGAATTAGCTTAATATTATCTTGTATTTGCCATGGAATAAGCTCAAGCTCTTTGAGCACAACAGCTTTATGTATTATGCTTTGATTATTTGAATGAAGCCTCAAAGGCATAGAGTTGTAACAAAAGAATTCTTGAATCAATCCAAACCAAATTGCAATAGACAACTTTTTCTACAATGAAATAGTTATGAAAAAAAGAAGAAAACAATGAATCTTGAGTGAGATCCATTTATGTTCCATGTTCATTTTTCCAGAACATCAATAAATGAAAACACAGAATAGAAACATAATCAAAAAATAGAAATAGAGAATGAATATAGATAGAAAAATTGCAGCAAAGCCACTTGGAGAAGAAGCAATGTCTTGATTAGAAGCATTTCCTGTGAACAATTGATGGCCCAGACTCATCATATTCAGCCTTGGCAATCCACATCTGCAATCAAAAACCAGAAACAAGAACACCAACAAGGCAACAATTAGTAAAAATGGTCATTTGGGTTTGTGCTGGTGAAAACAAAAACTGAAATTGAGATCCAAAACAGTACCTGCTGGAAGGTGCTGAGGGATGCCAAAATGGAGCCTCCAATCCAGACACTGTACTTCCTTTCAGGCGGCGCCACCACCTTGATCTTCATGCTACTCGGAGCCAAAGCCGTGATCTCCTTGCTCATCCTATCAGCAATGCCAGGGAACATGGTGGTGCCACCACTCAGCACAATGTTCCCATACAGATCCTTCCTGATGTCCACATCGCACTTCATGATGGAATTGTAGGTGGTTTCATGAATACCAGCAGCTTCCATCCCGATCATGGATGGCTGGAACAGCACTTCAGGGCAGCGGAACCTCTCCGACCCAATGGTGATCACCTGACCATCAGGCAGCTCATAGCTCTTCTCCACAGAAGAGCTGGTCTTGGACGTCTCCAGCTCCTGCTCGAAGTCCAGTGCTATGTAGGCCAGCTTCTCCTTCATGTCCCTCACGATTTCTCGCTCTGCTGAGGTGGTGAAGGAGTAACCACGCTCCGTCAGGATCTTCATCAGCGCATCAGTGAGGTCCCGCCCTGCCAGGTCGAGCCTCAGGATGGCATGTGGCAGGGCGTAACCTTCATAGATCGGAACTGTGTGGCTCACACCATCACCAGAGTCCAACACAATACCTATGCATCAACATTCAACACAATCAATCAATTCACAAATACAACATTTCATCTGAGTCACACCCTGTAACATTTAAAACATGTCTAGAACACGTGATTTCAAATGACAGATCCTACGTTGTCATTTGAAATACAACATTTCATCTCAGTCACATCGTGTAACATTTAAAACATGTCTAGAACACGGGATTTCAAATGACATACCTTACCATGTCATTTCAAATAAAATTCATGTTCTCGAACGCAACCTACCAGTTGTTCGACCGCTGGCATAGAGGGAGAGGACGGCCTGGATGGCGACATACATGGCGGGAGCATTGAAGGTCTCGAACATGATCTGAGTCATCTTCTCGCGATTGGCTTTCGGATTGAGAGGAGCCTCGGTGAGCAGCACGGGGTGCTCCTCGGGAGCGACACGGAGCTCGTTGTAAAATGTGTGATGCCAGATTTTCTCCATATCATCCCAGTTGTTGACAATGCCGTGCTCGATCGGGTATTTGAGAGTCAAGATACCTCTCTTCGACTGAGCCTCGTCACCGACGTACGCGTCCTTCTGGCCCATACCCACCATCACGCCGGTGTGGCGGGGACGCCCAACAATGCTAGGGAACACAGCCCTCGGAGCATCGTCTCCGGCGAAACCAGCCTGAAAAAAAATACCCAAATCAAATCAAAGCATTATCAACGATTTGGAAACGAACCCAGATGGGAATAATCAAATCCACCGTCAAAAAACCAATCTTTTTCGATTTACCTTGACCATTCCGGTACCATTGTCGCAGACGAGTGGCTGGATATCCTCAGAGTCGGCCATTTTCTATGCTGCAAAAATTGAAAAACACGAAACTAGAGATGAGATCTGGATTTTGATTTCTGGTTTAGCAAATCATAATCATAAAAGCATCACCTTTTTGTGGATTTGAAATAGAATTGCAATGCGAATTGGTGATTGGGAGAGGAGAGAAGAGCTACGCGCCCTATTGGTTTTGAATAAAATGAATTGATAGTGCAAATGGAAATGAAACTCGGCGTAAATGAAATGCAACTTAAATGGCTTCCTCTCCGCATCTGATGATCATAACGACTCACGCTAATAGTGGAAACAGCTGACTCGGTTTCGGTTACTCCTTCAACACTATTTTTTTTCTATTTTTTTACAAAATGACAGTAATTATTTATGGAGCATTATTATATTACAAAACAAAGTTTAACTTTGAAATATTTAATTTATACAGTTGCAAACCTATGTGTTCATGAATTAACATTAACTAATTTTATGATGACACTTATTTTGCATACCTACATCATTTTTCTTGAAAAATAAAATAAAAAAATAACTGCGGTTCATCTACAATGTCTTATTATTATTTGATCACATATAAGTTATTTGGTGCACATATTGAGTCCGTTTATACAAACTCCTAGACAACGTCAATTGGAGGAGGTATTCCATGTACTTAGTTACCTCAAGTAAAGTTTCAGACAAAATATTATGTTACTCGCCAATAATTCTTTAAATATACGAGCGGGTAATGATATAGATTGGACAAGATGTCCATACAAAAACAAACCTACATCATGTCATATCACCTTTCTTGATGATTCGTCCATTTTTTAGTAATCTAAGAAACATTCAATGGTATCGTGCTCTTCAACTGAAACTGGATACAAAATAATGACAATCACAAGTAAATAAACTATTTGAATTTGACGACTTGCGAAATATGTTAACATCACAAATTAGATATGTTTCCTTATTTTGTGACAACAAAGCAACCTTTCATACAGTGTCAATTGTATTTTGTTTGAGAGTAAATTCAATAAAAACAACAGTAACTTTAAATAACATCTGGTTCTATGGTGTAGTGGTTAGCACTTTGGACTTTGAATCCAGCGACCTGGGTTCGACTCCCGGTAGGACCTCATTTTTATTTTTCCCCTTTAAATTAGTGTCAAATACCTTCCGGTAGGATTTTATTTTTCATTCCTATTACACTATTCTTAATTAGCGTCTTGTCATCCCTTTAAATTAGTGTCAAACACCTTCCGATATGACCTTATTTTTATTTTTCATTCATTTTACACAGTGTCTTGTTTTTCTTAATCTCTTAAAAAAGAATCAAAACACTTATTGCCCTAACCCGTGCCTTTAATATGTGTCAAATGCCAATTCAACTCTACAACGAAGTTAGAGAATTCAGCTAACCTCCCTCAAATAATTGATGACAATTTCATTTTAGATTCAAACTAGTGATTTCAAATAGGTTTTTAGAAATTAACAAAGAAGGAGAAAAAGACATGAATCATAGTCAGATGTCCTCATTTTGCTTACAAGTAAATGGATATGCCCTCCAGATATTTTGGAAAATGAAAATCAAACTGTTTTAATTATTTTAATTGTAACGTTTTTGGGCAATAAATCACCAAACCCAAATCGGCCACTCTCGTCTCTCTCCACCTCACTCACTCACTGTTTCGAAGAATTGAATTTTTACCGATTCCAGTGGTTTATTGAGTTTCTGTGTAATGGACAAGAACAGATCGTTCAATTACAGTGCATCAGAAAATGATTCCCAGATCTCACGGAACGGCGGTGATGGATTCGCCAGCGACCGGAGATTCGCGTATTCGCGGCAGGTCTCGTTCCTCCAATCCCATGAACCCCACACGCCGGTTTCGATCGTTAACGATTCCATGAAGCCTCTGCTTTCCCGGAGCGTCTCCAGCATAGATATTCCGTCAGGGGTTTACACTTTCGACGAGAGCGATAGATTTTCCGGCGACGGAAAACACCCACCTGAGAAAGTTTCCGCCTTGTATTTGGTGGCGTGGGTTTTTCAACTTATTAGGTCTGGGAATCGGCCAATGAAGAGATTGTTCTTGATGATTGCGCTTAATGTGGCCTATTCTTCTGCAGAATTAGCTATTGGCCTTTTCACAGGCCGTGTAGGTATGGAATTTTTGTCATTTATATGTTTGTGTAAATGAGGTTATTTTTGTCATGTTATATATTCCAAAATTTGAATTCTGATGGACAAATATTTTAGATTTCTTTGGTTACTGGTATATCATTTTATTGGGGCTTGTCTGTGGTTCATGTCAATTCATGTAACCTTGGTGATTCCATTTGAGTTTGTTGGTGTCTCTTTTGCAGGTTTGGTATCTGATGCATTTCATTTGACATTTGGATGTGGCCTACTGGCGTTTTCTTTGTTTGCGATGGCCGCTTCTCGGAGAAAGCCGGACAGGACTTATACTTACGGGTGAGATTTGAACGCCTTTAAATTTTACATGGCACAATAAACTCCACTGAAAAGGCGTCATCAAGAGGTTATCAGGGATTGGGTCCTGCTAGTAGATGAAGCCCGCCTAAAGAAATTTGCCATTTTCTAGCCATCCTGTGCAATACATATATATAGTATTGGGTTCATTTACATATTGATCTTATTGTGTCAATGAGACATTATGTTTGAGTCTAGAGTGAGTTTAATATATCATGATGTCTTTATTAATTCAGGTTCAAAAGGCTTGAAGTTTTGTCTGCCTTCACCAATGCTGTAAGTATGTTACATTTACAATGTCATACCAGTTCACATTACTCTTGGGAAGGATTGTTGTGAAGGGGATGCTTTCTTTTTCTCTGTTTGACATTAGAGTACTAAACCATTTGTTCAACTGACATTTGTTGAATTGTTGCTTAAACCTAAATATCCTGCCATAACTTATTGTGAAAACAATTAATTGTATGTGGAAGTCTTAATATACTTGTTCCAAATTGCTAATGTAGTGCTGCTTGTATATGTGAGACATAGATTGATAGTATTAGTAGGATATACTGTATCATAATGTAAGGCTTGATATAGACTTAAATTATACTCCCTCTCGTTCTAAAATGAGCGTCTTGTATTCATTCTTCGGAAAGAAAAAAAAATTGAGTTGGTGTTAAGATATTTCCCCATGTACCCCCATTTGTGTTTGTTGTAACAAACAAACTTATCATAGGGGTATTGTTGGTAATCACGCGTAACTGACTTCCTAAAAGGGAAAAGACACTAATTTTGGGACAATTTTTTTTAGAGAGACAAAACACTCATTTTGGGATGAAGGGAGTATTATAGTATTTTTGTGTTTATGCTTTTGAAAAAGATGTAGGGTTTAAGCAATGTGCATCTGTTTTCAGCCTTATGTTTTATGTTTTATGATTAATATGAAGTTAAGGTTGGAGGACCATTGTTTTCTACGTCAAATGTTCTGTACACGTACACAATTATTTTTTACCTTTTTCTTTGGGAGCATTTTAATCTGAAGTCTCCCTTGATATGGATTATTTATGCACCGTCAGTGTCTTCCTGGCATGATAGTTGTTGCCGTTGAAAATTATGATTCTTTCATTTTCTTGGCTAGCATTTTCATATCTTGATTCTGCTGCCTGTATAGACAGCTGTTCCTTTTGTTTCTGTCATTCTCCTTGGCTGTTGAAGCGCTTCATGCATTCATACAAGATGAATCTGAGCACAAGTAAGTTAATTGTTTGCACAAATTAGTTGTTACATGCATTTTTCCTTACTTTTGTTGTCACTTCAAGAAAAAATTTCTTCATTATATGGTTATATCTCATGCTACCAATTATATGGTTTCTGGGTTAGGATTTTTGGTGTTATTCCATTTTTGTTTCTAAAATAGACTTTTAGTGGCAACTCAAGGTAGATAGGTGGACTTCCTGTTCCATTTCATGCTTAGATTATTATATAAATGAGACATCAAACCATTAAGCAGTTCTTTTCATTATTAACTATTAACTTTTAAAAAAATGGAAATCAAACTGCCAAGTTTGTTTAGCAAATGTTTGTGGTATAATATAATGTGAAGTTCCTTTATATATCCATGCATGATGCAAATGTTATAGTCATGAAATTTTATTTAGCTGCTTTAATGTAAAAATTAGCAGCAAGTACCTTCCCATCCATTTCAGTTTGCAACTTTGCATATTTGTTCAATTTAGCTGCATAAGCAAAAAAGATGTTTTCTGTTTGTATAGTAATGCCTCGTATAAATTGATACTAGCAGACATAATGGTTCTTCTTTACATATATGTAACATAATTAGATTAATAACAGATATCAGTTGAATCAAATTGGTAAAGGTTTTAAAGAACTATGCCATATTTTTCTGTGTTCTACTGTAATCTGCATCTAGTATCACCACCCACCACATGATAAATGAATATTTAGTATTAATGCATCATTAGATCAGAAATATATTGATTAGGCTTTTGTTGTTCATGCTGTCTAGTGATACAATACAAAATTTTGACGATATATCTACTAATAATTGTGTAGGCATTACTTGATTGTTTCGGCGGTTACAAATTTACTGGTGAATCTTATTGGCGTTTGGTTCTTCAGAAATTACGCTCGCGTTACTCTTGGTAAAAATTCTATTACATTTCATGGATTGTTAAAGTTCGTCATGATTCAGTGTACTTGTGGGCATTGAGTATGAACATTTATGATTGAAAAGCAAGCCAAGATTAATTGTTGAAATTAAAGGGTTCTTCATTTCGCATGTTTGATGCAGTATACAGAAAAGCTGAGGATATGAACTATCACGCTGTTTGCCTACATGTTCTTGCAGATTCCATCCGCAGGTGCAACATGCTCTTTTCTCCCCATGTACTATGTGTCTAGTGTCAAGCTTTCTTTTCCCAGTTCATTTGTTTTGCATATATATTATCTTAAACCAGTGCACATGTATTTGCTTCTCAGTGCAGGTTTGATATTGGCATCCTGGCTTTTGTCCCTTGGGTAATTCCAGCTTCCTTCTCGGTCTTCTCTTCCTCTAGCTTTCTGCCATGTATAACTTATGCTACCATTTTGCAGGGTTAAGAATGCTGAAGTTTTGTGCTTGGGACTAGTTTCAGTTGCAGTTTTCTTGCTTGTCATGCCACTTTTTAAAGCAACTGGTGGCATTTTGCTCCAAATGTCACCACCTAGCATTCCATCTTCGGCGCTGAATAAATGCTTGAGACAGGTTTGTTTCTCTTATAATGATTATGTTTACGATAAGAAGTATATTCTTGTACCGTTGCAGTCTTTGAAAATTATATGTTCTTATTTAGATTACTGTTCGTGAGGATGTTTCTGAAGTTTCTGAGGCTCGTTTTTGGGAATTGGTGCCTGGTCATGTTGTTGGCTCTGTCTCAATTCAGGTAAATTGCAGAAAAGGCTTGTTTCATACTCTCTATCCCAAAATAACTGTCTTATTTATCTTCTCACAAACATCAAAGATAGTTTTATTACATTTTAGTGCTTGACTTATCCACATGTGTCATTATTTGTATCAAACTCGGGTGGTTATAATCCAAACATAATATCTTTGTCAAAAGTAAAAGTGGACTGGTAAATTGGGACATCCATTTTTAGAATAGGAGACAAATTAAATGGGACCGAGGAAGTATGTAAATGGTGTTCATGTGTGAATTCTGGTAGTTTCTCTGTATGCAATATATAGGTTGAAATTGACTGGTTGTATTGGGTGGATATGACTTTTGCCAGGTGAAGCAAGGGATGGATGATCACCCGACACTCCAATTCGTCCATCATTTATACCATGACTTGGGAATACAGGACTTAACCGTGCAAACTGGTGGTGCCTGATGATTAAATTCTGAACATTCGTTGTTGAGTTAATTGTAACTAGTGTTCATTAATTGTGTGATCCAATATGGATTTTTATTACAACTTAAATTAGATTCTCATAGATACAATATATACAAGCACAATTCTTTATTTCACTCGAATCATATTGAGATTTGAGACAGAAAAAACATTTGTGTGCTGCACATACATTTATGTTACAGATTCTTAGGTAAAACTTGGTGTCTAATAACTAGAACTAAAAACTTGGAATTGTTGTTTAATTTACAGGTGTATTGAATTGAATCATTGGAAGGAACAGCAGCCTCCTCATCTCCCGGAGAGTTGCGTGAACGGAGTAAGTGTGCCTCCAGCGAGAGAATGGTCCATGTCCTTTGAGAAAGATGGAGGCATAGCTGGCCACATGAATGCAGGTCTCTCCATGGGCAAATCTGGCGGGTCGGCTTCTCCTGTGAGAACCTGCAACACAATTTTCATGGAAGGCCTCTTGTGCGGGTTGGGATGGCAACAAGCCAGCCCCAGAATCATCAGGTACTCCATCTCTTCCTTCTCAAACTCCCCTTTCAGCTTGGAATCTACCGCATCAAGAATCCTGTTCTTGCTGCGAAGGTGCCATAGCCAGTACACAATGTTGTTGTCGTTGTCGTCGCCTTGATTTCCAGGCTTCCTCCCGCACACAACTTCTAGCACAAGAACACCAAAAGCATAAACATCCGTCTCCATCGTGGCTCTCCCGGTCAGCATGCTTTCCGGGGCCATGTAGCCTGGTGTTCCTGCAATCTCCTTGGTGGAGTGGTGAGTCATTTCACTCTGCTGAATGGTTCGAGCCAACCCGAAATCTCCCAACTTGGCATTGAACTCTGAATCCAGCATAATGTTGCTCGCCTTAATGTCCCGGTGCAGCACCTTCTTCTCGCACCCATTGTGGAGATAATCCAAGGCCTTCGCCACCCCGAAAATGATACTCCTCCTTCTTTCCCAGCCGAGTGTCAAGTCCTCCCCACCAAGGCCAAACTTTTTATCTGCAAATATGTACTTGTCAAGGCTACCATGTGGCATGAACTCGTATACTATTAGGAACTCACGACTCTCGTAGCACCATCCGATCAGTTTCACAAGATTCTTGTGGTGGAGGCTTCCAATTGTTGTGACTTCCGCTATGAATTCTTGCTTGCCTTGCCGCGAATCCTTGGAGATTCTCTTCACAGCCACCTCTCTGTTCAACAACAACCCTTTATAGACTGTTCCGAATCCTCCCCGTCCCAGCTTGTTCTTGAGGTCAAATCTGCCCGTTGCTCTCTTGAGTTCCTTGAGCTTAAACTTCCTCGGAGCCATGGAAGAGCCCGAGATCTGGTCCTCTATCCGCGGAAAAGCGTCCTCCTCCATCGCTATCCGATGCTTCCTATCCCAATAGAAGTAATACACAGCTCCAAAAATCAGCAAAACTGCTGCAATTGGAATTGCAATGAAAACCCACAACTTGGAATGTTCATAATCTATGTCTTCACCATAGAATTCCCATGACTTCACACAGTTGAGCTCTGTGTAATTGCTGGTCGAACCCGCAAACCCCACGAAAACCTTTTCCGGGAGATATGCAGAGAGGTCAATGACCTCGGAGAGCACAGGATCACCCAGAAACTCCTCTGTCATGGACACGAACACAGAAATTTCTTCACCATCATACTCAACACGCACGTAGACATCGGTACCTGTACCTCCACCTGCTGTGAGATTAACACCATAGCTTGCCAGTGACTCTTGTTTGATGGAGTACACACTGTTCACATCCAAGCCAACGTGGTTGCCATCAATGTCCCCAGGATAGCTCTTCCTGGTGTCAAACTCAATAGCCACAATACTGGCTTGGGAGGACCCATTTGTGGCCTGGTTCACAATCCCAAGCCACTGTCCCTGGCTGTTAATTGGAGGATTCGGGTCCTTGGCTATGATAAAGGCCAGGCCTTCGCCGCCAGGAGACGTCCGGGGAGTGATGTTGATGAGAAAAGTGGTGTTGAAAGATGCAGTTTTGTTGGTGGTCTTGCTCCATAGCCTGAAAGGCTTCTTGTGGACTATGCGCCCAAACTTGTTCGAGATGGAAGATACGCTGAGATCGGGTGTGACTTGAATGGCGCTGGACACTATGTAAGATGTGTTTTTGAAGAAGTCGATGTCATCGACGCCATCTCGGAATGTCGGGTAGATGAGATTGAAGGAATGGGATTGATGAGTGAGAGCAAGGATCAACAAGGCTGATATGAGTAGTTGCTTGAGTACAGAAATGCAGCGCATGTTTGTTTGAGACGAAATGAAGAGAATGATTGTGTGGTTGGTGGTATGCAAAATTAGGCAGATTGGAAGATGGTTATAAGGAGGAAACTATTTTTTTTTTCTCTCTAGGGGAAATTTCCTTGTGTTCTCTCATCTTTGAATTGGTAGGACGGCTAGTGTTGTTTATGGAAGAATTGGATGGTTGTATTTTTTTATATACGATAAAAGTCTCTAAATCAGTTTTTACGCACTTTAAAACTATTCACTCACCAAAAATCTTAGAAGTTGACTCAAAATTTGAACATGATGGCCACTTCGTAGGAAGTCGAGCTGGCAAATTGGATGTTTCGTCGGGTTTGAGTTATTGAACCTTAACCCAACCTTAAAGTATTTAGGTAAAGTTTTGGGTTTTTATGCAGAAAATACACTGAATTTCGTTGCCCGACCTGAAAGTTGTTAGAGTCAGGTAAAACTAGAGTCGGATGTCGTGTACCCGCGTGTTCGAGTGCAAAATGCCAACTCAAGCTGGGAATAATCCACCTTAAGGACTTCCTCTCACCAAAGACTAGGACATGAACTTGATGGCCAAGTAGGAAGCAATCAAACTCCTTTGAAAGAAAAAAAAACTCTTTGAGTTCTCAAGACACTTGTTAATCCTTAATAAAAATTTCTTCCTTTTTATTTATAATATTAAATTTTTATTATTGCCCTACACATAAGCTTCCGCTTTCCAGTACAAACAAAAAAAAATCAACTTGATGCGAGATTCTTTGATACTTATACTTATGTGCAGCAGATTGGATAAAAGAGATGATATAGAGTCCGAACATGCACATAATCAGGTGGAGTTAGATCGAGATTATCACTTAACATATTAAATGTTAGCATTTGGTTAGGGTTCTTGGATCTTTGATAAAAATTAGTAACTTCAAAGTAAAATTATGTAATGTGACTTAAAAGTAGTTACCAAATTAGGATTTAATTGGCTTGATTTGTTTTATTTCAACGGCTATATGTTGCTTTCAACATGTATTGGTGCTCTGTCAGTCTGTCTACCAAAATTACCAAATTCCCTTTCTTGGACAATTCTATATTCAAAGGTTTATAATTTTGAGTACTCAAAGTATCAAAATACTATATAAATAGGAGATGATGACCAAGATCACAAATTTTATATATTATTCTTTTATGTAATACCTTGATCTTACTCAGCCAATCTACTAGACAGAACCAACTAGGAAATTTCATTGATGCCAATCTGATTTTTTAGAGCCAAAAAACAATTTTCAACATTAGACTAACTTACAACAATGGACGGCTTATAGGACAAATTAGGTTTAGAAACAAAAGAGTCAATTTGTTTGTATTTCTTGTGTTTTACTCATGTTTTTAGCTTGATTCATGACTTGAATTCCCAAGTAACTTTTATAAGTTTTTTGTTAAATGTTGAGGAAAACTAAGAAACAATTTGGATGATTGTGTCCGTATAGCGTCTAGTTTCGAGAAAGTTTCGTTCTCTTTTATTAGTCGGTCTGCGCATGTAGTAGCCCATTTGTTAGCAAGGGCTTCTGATTTTATGTTTGATCGACGATCTTGGATCGGTCCGGTCTATCCCCCGGTTGTATCTCAAGCTTTGATTGATGATTTAATAAAATGCATGCTTTGTTTTGCTTAAAAAAAAAAGAAGAAGAAAAAGAAACAATTTGGTTGATAAGAATCATGAAAGATAAAATTTTATTAAGAGTGATATCACATATATATATATTTTTTTTTTTTTGAAGATAAGAGTGATATCATATTTACTTTGAGAAAATATATATTGTATTAAAAGGCCTTGACTATAGATAAATAAGTGTTAGAAAACTCAAGAGTTTTAATCAATAAATAATTACTTTAATCTTGTAAATAATTATGTGTTGTAAATTCATTGTTTCTTTGTGAGTACTAATCATGGTTGGGTCTACATCAGTAATATGGATATAATATAATAACTAAATTTGTAATAGATGCATTTGTAGAATATTACATTATATTAATATATAAATGATTCTATCCTTTTCATGAATATGTATAATCACATAGTAACATTAAGTTTTGAACAAAATTCATGACTTTTCACTATCTTTTTTTTTTTTGACTTTTCTCTATCTATTCAAATTCAATATATTTGTTTTTGAAGACTTTAATGGAATGGATAAAATATAAGATTATAAAAACATTTAAAAGTTCTGGATTGTGACTGGGTCTTCTTTTGTGCATAAGAGACTTGTGTATGAAGTACCCAAATTCCATTGAAAAATAGCCGGGGAAATTTAAAATAAAAAATCAAAGTTGACATTAGAATTTTATTTCAAATATTTTATGAAAGATATTTTCAATGAATGACAAAATAAAATAAAATAAAATACATACAACATTATTTGGATGGTAAATGGATGCAAGCGGAAGAAGTAGTTCGTATGGCGGTTAGTATGATGGAGGCGTGGTCGGAGCTACAAACACATGATGCAGGGGGCGGGATGAGATCTAGTGTTTCTAATTCTAATCAAATTTGGTCTCCTCCGGAAATTGGAGTAGTAAAGATAAATACTCATGGTTCAATTTTTTAGGCTCATGGTCGGTGTGGAGGAGGGTGGGTAGTTCGAATTCGGATGGTGTAGTAATTGGTGGAGGACAGGTAGGGTGGGCAGGCAAGGGGAGCCCAAAATTAGTCGAAGCTTTACGATAAGAGCGGCATTAGAATGGGCATCATCGAAAGGTTGGGTTGATGTCATCCTGGAATCTGATGCGAAGTTGGCAGTGGAGGCGATTAATGGAGGAGGCAGTGACTATGCCAGCCATTTGGGTCTAATTTATGCATACATAGAAGTTATGTGTACGAAGTTTGCCAATATTAGATTTAAGTATGTCCCTCGTAAATGTAATAGAGTAGCTCATCTATTAGCCAGAGACTCATATGGGGGTAAATGGTTTAGTTGGGGGAGGGGGGGGGGATTGTTTTATTCACGAATATCATGAAAGTTGTATTATTTGACTCTCTACATTAATAATAGTAGCAGGTTGAAGGTAAAAAAAAAAAAAAACATTATTTGGGCTTTTCAATTTTCCTCAAGCCCATCTGAGATTTGCTATCAAGTCCAAGCCTGCTAAAATTGGGCCAGAGATGATGGGTCAATATCTTCTTCCTACTGCCAATTTTTTTTATCTTATTCTTCATATTGAATTTGAACATATGTATTTATCATAAGGGGAAAAATTAATTCTTAGAGTCAATGGAGTTTGATATGTCCTAATGAATTTGTGAGTTTAAAGTATATGCTTTGGAAAATAATTCGAATGTGTTTTGACTGAGTCTCCATCATTAACCTTATAGTTGAAATTGAGACTCCTTACTCTTTTCATCATAACAATATGAATCTATTTCGGATATATATTTGATTAAGTCTCAACCATTAGCTCTATAGTTGCGAGCGAGACTCCTTGCTCTTTTCGTCATAACCGTCCGAATCTAATTTAAACGTGTCTTGATTGAATCTCAATCATTAACTTTATGACTTAGAGTGATATTCCTTAATTTTTTCATCATAACCATCTGAATTTAATCCAAATGTTTTGACCAAGTCTCAACCATTAAACTATAAGAGCTATTTGATCCTGAACTCACAGGCACCCGAGACCCGATCTGACTTTTGTCATACCCGGACCCGATCCAACCAACATTCGAGTCAGACAAATCCGCACGATTCAACACATTTTATGCCTAACAGGCGAAACCAGACCAAATCTGAAGTACTTTCCAATCGGGTTCGGGTAATGCTTCAACAATCTAAACTCCGCCCGAAACTTGATGGCCGATTTGCCAGCTCTAACTCTATGACGGGAGTGAGACTTTCTACTATCTTAGGCATAACTATATAAATCTAATTCGAATGTGTTTGATTGAGTCTCATCTATTAACTCTATGTGCGAAAACAACACTCCTTACTCTCTTTCTTCCTAATGTGTATATATATAGTTGAAATCTGAAAATATCAATTCCATCTATAGTTTCTACATTGAGCACCCATTGTAAGGAACATGGGGAATCATTAGCTCAAACAAATCCCATATCCCAATTTTGTTGTTTTCCATCATTTTTAGCCGGCAGATCCAAATGTCAAGTTGTAGTATTCTAGGTAGTACTGCAACAACTTTAAGGTGGTCTCATCCTTGGAAACCTCACAACACCATTTCTTCAGCAAGAAATGGAGATGGGAATTGTGAAAGATCAGCAAAATGAGCATCTGTTTAACCATTTTAGCCATGAACACCCACTCAAACAAACCAAAACCATAACCAAACCCAACACTTCATGTTCTGGCTGCAAGCACAACATAGTCCCAGGCAGTGACCACTACTACAGCTGCACAATCTGCACATTTTCTCTGCATCAAGTCTGCTACAACGCGCCCCGAAAAACCCAACATCCTGCTCACAAATCCCATTTCCTGACCCTTTTGTCCACGAATTCGACCAACGAAGGTGCCTTGAAGTGCAAGGCATGTGGAAACCAAGTCTCAGGCCTCTACTACAGCTGTGATGATTGTTCCATTATCTATCACATCTTGTGCTCAGCCCTGCCTCTCTCCATTTCAACCCTCTCACACCCTCACAGCCTCAACCTCGAGTTTTCGCCTCCTTATGATTTCTTCTGTGATTTGTGCAATAAGCCTAGTTACAATGGGTGGCTCTATAGGTGCAATCTCTGTGAATTTGACACCCATCTTGAATGTGCAGTTGTGCACACCATAGGTAATGATAAGCTAAGCCTATTGGGATTGGTTGAGCCTCCAAAAACTCCACATTTTGAAGACCAGACAACACCAAGTTGTCAATTCAGTGACTCCTATTTTTCCTTAGATTTGGCTAAATCATACACAAGTTTCGTGGCGGGTCAAGATCATCATCATCATCATCAGACAGTGACAAAGGTTGTTCCTGGTTTTAAGGAGCCAAGTGGGTACAATGTGGAGCAATTCAAGATAGGTTCAGACAATAGGTTGAGTTCAAAATTGTTGCTTGGAGGAGGTGGTCAAGTTTGGGAAGAGCTGAGCCAAAAGAGAGAAGGTAATGAGTTCATGGGCAGGTCTAACATGAGAGATCAAGCCACCAAAACAGAAACAGTAAGTTCTTGAAACCTCAGAGAAGTTTAATGTTAAGTAATTGCTTCATTGTTGTCTCTTATGTTTAAACTGAAACTGCATTTTGCAGGCAAGCTCAAGGTGTTCAAGTTGGTGGAAGTTCTTTACATTCTGCTAATTCTTGAGATCCTCCAAAAAGAAGGAAATAAAGCTAAATGTCTAAATTAAGAGTTCTAGTTGATCTTTACAACAACAAAGAACAGAACATTATGTGACAATTTCCACAGCTTCTATATATTACATAGATAGTCTGTATTGCAAAGAAAGTGTTTTGTTGTGTTTCTTGGCTTTAGTTTTGTTCATGTATACTCCAAAATCCAAGTTTAAAGATAGAATTAACATTGGTATTGGTTGTACAAAACTCAAAATCTTTGGTATCATCGACAAATTGTTAATCTTTAAGTATTTAAAGAATGTAGGAGAAAATTGTATCTGATTTGAACAAGAATGTGTCAATTCAAGATTGATAACATCGACTAATTCTTGTAAGTCACCCATCTCTTAAACTTAGGGTAAGAACGTAACCCTAAATTTGATCTCCCTTAATGTGCACACGAGGAGAGGTCCATATGAAATAGAATCTAAATGAAAAGTTTTTTATCGGGAATACCAACATCGCGATGGAGTTTGAACCTCTGAGACTTTTGAGATGATCCAAGCGTTTTAATCTGTTTGGCCCGATGGGTGTTGGTAGTTTGAATAAGAAGTTGCATAAAAGCACTTTGAGAGTGCTTTTTTCTTCATTACCAAGTGATGGATCTCATGTGTTGGACATGGAAAATTATGAGGTATGGGAGGCTAAGTTTGAGCTGGATATGAAGAATAATGACAAGGATAAATTGAGTAGATGTCAATGTCTTAAAAGTTACTTAATTAAGTAGCTTATAACTTTAACTTTTACTAAAATGGCAATACATGAGTGAATGTTAGGTGCTTCCAAATTCTATAAATAGAAGATATATTCATTTGTTTAGGGGTGCTAGGAATTCCCAATTTTGTTGTATGAAATGTTTGTGAAATAGAAATAATCATTTACTCATTTTCCTTTCATTTTTTGCAAAATATTTAAACCATTTCTTTTTAGGGCTGAAGATGTTGTTTTGCCAAGTGTTGCAAGTTCTAGTAACACATGGGTCTATAGACTCTTACCTCTATTAGTCTCTATAGAGTACTATCATTTTATGCAAATTGTTTGGGACTCTTATAGCTCCAAGATACTTGTCGGGAAGAAGAGAAATAAATATTTCATATCTCAAAAATGTTCATCAATCTCGGTGTGAAATACCATCTACAGTTAAAGCTGACAATTCATGTCGTAACACGATACAAAATTAACGTGTTTGAGCTCACACATTTATTAACTGTATAGTGATCACGTTGTAGAACCCAACACGCTGTGTAATCGTGTTTGTGTTGGACCTCCAAAACAAGCATGCACGATTAATTAGTCGTGTTGTGACACGCACGACACCCACTTAAGGTCATTATTATAAATTAGTTATAATAATGTGTCAAATGTTTAGGGTCGTGTCGGGCCAAACATGTTGACGTTGGTTCTGCAGTGCAGCATGTGTTGGGTCGTACTTGTGCCAACCGTGTAGTGCAAAATGTAGTAGAGCAGCTTGCAAATTGCAGTGCACAACCAAGAAACAGCTATTGCATTGTTTTAGAGCACACCATATGTCACAAGTTACTGGCACTGTGTGTTAACTTGACAAATTCAACAATCTGCTAAGCTACTAATTAATTAACACAAGTAGCACAATATAATTTTTAACTAAAGTCATCAGAATTTTTTTCATAAAATTAATCCAAAGCCGTCTGCCAGGAAAGACCATATCAGTTTATTACATTTGAATTAGTGCATTTTTATCCAAACTGAACAATCTTAAGCTCATTTTCAATGGCTAATCATATATAATAACCATGTTAATATTCAAAGTTTGTTATCAAGATCCAACCACTCTCACCAACCCTAGATGTAATGGCAAGCTTTATAATTTATATCAATTTTTAGACATAACTTAACACCTACTTTGTTCAAAATGATGTTTAAACAACTTTATGCTACGGTACAAACGCGTGGATCAACTAGCAGAGAGTTGTTATACATTTATCAGATGTCTCACAGGAGACTGCTTAGTTTTAATCCACTTCTCAATAACGATAGTTTGGACTTTTTAGCTCACATAAAAGGTAGTTTGACCTTGTCCGTCTCTTGAAACAAGTCATACACTATCAACTTTTAAAAGACCGTGGCTTACAAGAGACAAAATTTGCTATGAGAGACAAATTTTGGCCGCACACTGGATCAACTTCCTAAAAGTTGTTATAGTTCTACCTTTGATTTCGATTTCAGAGACTCTAGTTGCGTTTTTTTTTTTTTTTGATAGGCAACGGCCTAAGGAACCTTTACAAGAGATATATACA